>SKCR01024969.1:0-76992 GCA_019454045.1 Zanthoxylum bungeanum | reverse complement strand
CCGCATTCATAGTGACGTAAGTGGGCCCATGTCTAGCTAGGCTAGAGGTGGATATGAATACTTCGTAACCTTTACGGATGTGGCATCGCGTTACAGTTATGTGTATCTTATGAAACACAAGTCAGAAACTTTTGATTAATTCAAAGAATTTCGACACGAAGTAAGAAAACAGACCGGTAAAAGTATTAAAAACATTGCGGTCGGACCATAGTGTAAAATACTTAAAAATATGAGTTTCAAGATTACTTGAAAGAGTATGGTATTCTTTCACAGTGGACTCCTGCCGGGACACCTCAATTTGACGGTGTGTCCGAACAGAGAAACCAAACTTTGTTGGACATGGTAAGCTTAATGATGAGTCGCTCTGAGCTACCAATTTCCTTCTGAGGATACACATTAAACAGTGCAATACTTATTTTGAATAAGGTTCCATGTAAATCTGTTAAACAGAATTCATATTGGATATGAACAGGAAAGAAATCGGGTTTCTCATTCCTGAAGATTTGGGATGTTGGGCATATAATTGAATGTTTGGATGATGCCAAACTAGAACCCAAAATCGGATAAGTGTATATTTGTAGGTTGTCCTAGGGAAACTAAAGTATAGTACTTATAAAACTCACTAGAGAACAATGTAATTGTTGCTCTCCATGCGGTTTTCCTAAGAGGAATTCCTATATGCAGTGGTAAGTGGGAAGAAAGTAAAACTCGATGAAAATCGGAGTAATACTGTTCCAGGCACCGAGTCCTCACGGAACACCAACAGTTCATCAAGGATGAAACTGTACCAATAATATTCGAATACACAAGAACCGCGTAAGTCGGAGAGAGTCAGAAAGCAACATGAGAGGTATGGGTTTCTGATCTCACCTCATGTAGATGTCAATCTTATTGAGGAAGACGAACCGGCTACGTATGAGGAAGTGATACAAGGTATCGACTCCTTTTATGGTAAAGTGCCATGAAGTCTGAAATGGATTCCATGTCTACCAACTAAGTTTAATTTGGATACTGGTTGATGCACCAGAAGGCGTAAAGCCTAATGGTTGCAAATAGGTCTTCAAGAAGAAGACCGACATGGATGGCAACATACAAACGTACAAAGCTAGGCTTGTAGCGAAAGGGTATCGTCAAAGACATGGTGTCGATTACGACGAAACTTTTTCACCTGTTGCCATGATTAAATCCATTCGGATAATGCTTGCTAATACTGCATGTTTCATTTATGAAATATGGCAGCTGAACGGCAAAACCGTTTTCCTTAACGGAAACCTTTTGGAGGATGTTTATCAACATCCTGACGATTTTTTTGTACCAAAAATATGTAAACAAGGTTTTCAAGTTAAATCGATCCATTTATGGATTGAAGAAAACATCGCGTTCTTGGAACCAACGTTTTGATGAGATCATAAAAGAATATGATTTAATTCAAAACGAATATGATCATCATTGTATATATAAGAAGGTTAGTGGGAGCGCATTGACATTCATTGTCCTTTACGTTGATGATGTATTGCTTATAGACAATGACATTCCCATGCTACAATCGGTGAAAGCTTGGCTTTCATTAAAATTCTCCATGAAGGATCTGAGAGAAGCAGCATTTATTCTAGGAATAAAGATCTACCTAGATAGATCTAGAAAGCTGCTGACAACTCTTCGAGAACTCGTACATTGAAATATATGTACGTGACCTGGTGTCTCATATTCTTTGAGCATATGGAGTCACAATCAGGCTAATCCAGGTGATGGTCACTGGATTAATATAATGAACATCCTTGAGTATCTTAGACGAACTAAGGATGCTTTCTTAATTTATGGAGAATGAGAACTTGAGGTGACTAGGTTCACCGATGCAAGTTTCCAAACCGACAAAGACGACTTTAAGTCGCAATAAGGATACATATTTAGTTTGAAAAACGGAACAGTGAGCTGGAAATCTTCCAAGCAAGATACTATTGCCGAATAAATAATAAAAGCGGAACATTGCTGCAGCTGAGGCAGCAAAAGAAACATTTTGGATCTATATAATCCTAATTGGATTAGGTATAGTTCTGTTAGCAGCTGAGCTAGGCTACAGCACAGGCTAAGGAATCGCGGTCTCATCAATGATCCAAGTATGTACTTCAACTATTTCATCAGATTCATCGGATCATACATCGTGGCGATGTGATGATCGAATAAATCGCATCAGATGATAACATTACAAATCCGCTGACGAAAGCTGTTTTTCAGCAGAAGTTTGAGCGACCCGTATATAGTTCAGCTGTAGGACACTTGAGTGATCGGCCATAACATCACTATTTTGTACAAAACATGGTGTTGTTGTACAAATTAACTATGTGACAAAATAAATTTCTCTTTTATCATTTGTAATTGGATTACCGGGATATATAAATGATAAAAGTCCTTATGATTAGTTCCGGATTATAAGATATGAGACAGTATCAATCCACTAAAGTTTAATCATTAAATATCCCTAGTCGTAGTATTATCGAGACTGGACATCGATAATGCGGAATAGACTAGTATTGCACTTGTGCGCGTTGTGGGAGCATAACGACATAGTTCTCATATATTTAAGTATTGGATACTTATGCAAATGTAATAGGAGGTTGTGTTTACCGATGGTACGGGAACAGCTTCGCTCTGGATAGACCCATCAGAATCCCATTGGTAGTATAACTATGTGTCTATGGGAATCCGATTCAGGGTAGGTGTATTTGGTCTTAACCTGAGACTTGCATCGCTAGTACTTGCGACAATCAATACGCTTTGGTTTTGGTCGTCTGGGACTTTATTGAGAATCGTAGTGTATTGGGTGTGATGTCAAGACGGAAGTATCACTTAAGTCATATGGAGATGATGATCACGCAGTGATACAGAACTAGTACTCTAATGGGTTGCAACCATCGGGATAATATGACAAGGTCATGATTATCCGATTAAAGAGACTAGTTGCTTGTGATCCGATATATGATTTGTACGGGACAAACATTATTCCAGCCTCAGGCCTTGCATGTGACATCTGATACTGGATCGTAATACGCAATACTACGTATACTACGCCTGAAAAATATTATATATTCCTTAAAGAATATTTCTGGAGAATTGGGTAGGCACGACGCTTTGCTAGAAGCCAACCATGTCTCGTAAATTGGTAAGAATGTGGTACCGGGTACGCACGTGTTCGGATAGTCCGACAACCGGATTTACTGTCAACATATCCATAGATCTCATGGGTCGCTTCCCGAAGATTCACCGATGACGTATGACTCGAACATAATTAATCTGGGATTAATTAGAAGAGAGAGAAAATTAATCTAGGATTAATTACAGCGAGAATTTATCTGGGATAAAATTCAATTAAAAGAGAGAGAACGATTAATTCAGAATTAATCGATAAAATAATATATTCGATATATTAAATGAAATTAGATTTCATAACGGAATTAAAATTGGATTTTAATTCGGGTGAACGAATTAATTTAGAATTAATTCGCGAGCGACTTTAATAGTATTTTTGATAGGCATAATTATTTAATTAAATTTGATTTAATTACGTCGCAACGGAAAATTTGTTAATTCAGAATTAACGAACCCGAGCCCGAAATGTGTTTGCGAGCCCACTCGGATTTTGAATTAAAGTGGGGCCCACAAGTCACATCACCAAGTCACATCACTAGTCAACTTTATCAACTTTTGTTTGATAGAAGTTGGTAGAGATTTTGGTAACTTGTAAATCACACTTTGTCATTTTGGAATGACTAATACCAAAAACTTGGATTTGGTATATGATAATTGTTTTTGGAAATCAATTACATATTACACAAAATCACTATCTCTCTCCCAATTCCTCCCAAAAACCGTGAAAGCCTCTCTCCCTCTCTTCTTCTTGGCTTGGCCGAGAGTTACACAAAGGAAAAGGGAATTTTGTTGCAAATTTCTCCATTGTTAGCACATCAAAGGATCGTAAAAAGGTGATATGGAAACATTCCCTAGAGTTTGGAATCTCAAACTTCAAGCTTAGAGCTTCAACATACAAATAAGTGGGAGCTTGTAGCAACTTCAAATGAGGAAATTTTTTAACTCTCCACCTACATCCAATCCGTTCAATGTAAGTATTTTCGCTACTTCTTTGCATATTCACACCTATTTCATGCTTAAATGATCTTGGGATTGTCCTTAGAAACCCAACATAATTTTCCTTTTAGTAAATGTGCACTTTTTAATGTTCATCATTTATATTCATATATTTGATGTATATACGTATGTGTATGAGTATTCTGATGATGAAGCAGTGTTTTTCATGTATATGCCTGTGTATGAGAAATCATATGATGAGTTTGTGTTACCTGATATTATGCGCATATGTACGTGTTGTTTGGGTTATGTGTTCTTTGATGTATTGACTGTTATGTATATTTTATTGTCGGTTGCACGGTGATTGTATGTATGTCTGAGTGTATCTGTATGTTGATATGTATGGACTGTGTACGCTTTCGTGGAATGAAATAATGACCTGAAAATCGAAGTGGGTATAAAATATTACAAAGTATGTTTGCTAAGTTTGCTATTGTATGTACGTATATTGTGAAAGAGACTGAATGTGCTTGTAAGCTTCTGATACTAGACATGTTCCCAAGTAAAAAGTCTGAAATTGGATTTTCATGAATGTAAGAGAAGTGAGCTATGATTTGTGAACTAATATGCGTGAAAATGTATTAGTCATGAATTTTAAGCTATCGTAAGGCTATCAGAATTGAAGAAAGTTTGTTTCGAATTGAATAAAGTTTGTTTGACTTTTCGATTTGATGATATTTCAAAGATGCTTATTCTTATTAAAGTATAAAAAATACTACTTCACGTTTTATATGATTGAAATTGATCCGATGTTAAATGAGATACTCTGTGATATTCGAATTTTTGCTTTGTATCTTTGGATGTTTGGCCATTAGATTGGCGTGCGTGCGCGCGCATACACACACACACACATATATATATATAAGGATTTGGCATGTGTAAAGAATAAAGGATAATAAAAGTTGATAAATCTGAACTCGTAACAACTTGGTAATCCTCAAAAGCTTTTATTATGCTTGACTTGTATGTTTTATTTTTAGTACGAGCGTGGTTACTTACTAATTTTTATAACTCACACCAAACCAGTTAACTAGTTTTTCATGTTGGCTTCGAGATTGGTCAACAACTTCAGCTTTGAAAGTTATACTCGAGACACTGATCACCAAGTTGCAGTCACCCTCGTAAGTATCTTGGGAAATGTCTTAGAGATTTCAGGTCCATGTTTATTATGTTATTCATTGTGTTGTGCATGCTATTTTGTATTTCTTAAGTAAATATTTTGATTTGCATTTGATGTTGTGGGCATAAAGCCCTTAAGTGTTGAGTATGAGCTTGATGTGTCTTGTGTGGACCTGAGGTCCTTTTGTATATTTGATGTTTATTACATGTGTCATTTTGATGCTGGACTGTGTTTCGGGTTGTCTAATTTTAGGATACATCATGTCTGGTTTTTTGTAAATTTGGAGGCTTATGGAGATGCGTTAATTATGTCTCATGCCGGTCGCATTCTGCCTCTGGTGGGGTATTACAGTTGTGTTATCAGAGTAAAGGTTTAGGCGTCGGTGACTGTAGCTACAAGGTATCTGATCATCTGACTATGTTTTCTCTTACATATAGACCATATAGGTCTCACATTTGCAATTTCATTTGATCTCTCTGGTATATGATATAATGTGCATTGATTTTGATTTGACATGAGTGGTTCGGATTATCGGTACATGTTTTTATGTTACGAATATATATATCTATATACGTATACTAAGTTAAAAGCATGTCGTGTGTGTGTGTGTGTGTATGTAATGTGAATTCAATGTGTTTTGAGATACGAGTAATTCTATGATGTTGATAGTCTGAAATGTGAATGGATATTTTTGTTTTCTGTTATATGAATGTCTTGTTCTCTGTGCTTTGATATTTTGATTTATGTTTCGAGATTTTGGGATTTGATTCGCGATATAAAATGTATTTTGAAAAAAAAGAAAGAAAAAAAGAAAAAGAGATTTCATATATTTTGGTTTTATGTCTCGACGCTTAATTCACGTTTTCATGTTTTGTGATTTATAAATATATTTCTGTCGAGGTGCTTGATTATATGTTTACGTCTCGGCGCTCGAAAATGATTTTGATATTTTTAAACTATAAAACTTTGTTTCCGTCAAGACGCTTGAAAATCTATTTTCGTCATGGTGCTTGATAGTTTTATGTTTTTGACTCTCAGTGACGCTTGTATATATTTCATTACAGCTCGACCGGGCACTTGTTATGTGGTCTTGACTATCGAAAAATGAATAGCCTGCTACTCTATCGACATAGTCTTATTCGTACACAGTCCGGTCTGTGCGAGTGACTCGAACAGTGGACGCTTTTGTTTACGAGATAATGATTTTGAAGGATATACATTTGAGCTTTGATCAAGTTTTCAAAGATTTATTTTTGATTTAAACATATTTATATTTTGGGAAAAAGAATGATTTCAAAATAATTACGTTTTGATTATGATACATTTCGATATCGTTTATGATATTATTTGATATGATATGTTTCCATCACGACACTTGTATATGATTTTATAATTTTGATTCCATCGTGGCGCTTGTATAAGGCTTTGTCCAACTGCAGTGGACCGACCCACTACCCTCTACCGATATGAGCTTGTTTCATTCATTCCCCGATCTGTGCGTGCGATTTGGACACTAGGCGCTTGTTATATTTCCTCCAGTTGAGTTTGTACTAGACGCTCGATACGGATTTATGATGATGATGAATTTCAAAATTGATTTTTTTTTTACAATAAAAGAGTTTTTATAATGTGTTTTCGATATGATTTTTAGAAGAGATTGTTTTACGTTTTCCATTTTGATGATGTAAGAAATTGGAAGTGAATGGATTTTCTTATGATTATGTGTCACTTCTGGCTGTGATGATGGATTTATTTGTTGGTATAAAAATTTACATTCGTTACAAGAGCACGAATGTAAGTTTATAGTTTATTCAGGGATCTTTTGAGTATTGTGATGGTTATTAATGCTTTGTTGTCAGCTATAAAATGTTGTATGTGGGATTGGACATGTACGTATGTAAACTTGGTATTGATAGTGTTTACAGATATGATATGATATGATATGATATGTCACGATGTGAAATGAATGAGATTCATTTTAGATTGTAGGTGAAATAGATAATATGAAATCCATTTTATGTTTTCCATTTTTGATACTGTATCCGACTGCCTGTTAGAATCTGTGTTATGATCCTCGTTTCTAATGATGAATGTGATTAACTGTATAGAATTCGTGTTCGGCTTTCTGTTTCTGTTGATGAATGAGTTTGAAACGGTTTGAGTGAGTTCATTTGAATGAAAGTGACAAGTTTAATTTGATTCAGGCATGAAATGTTTAATTCGATCTATTTTGCTTTGAAATAACATGGTTTGTATTGATGTATGAAATATGTAATTTTAAAAATGTGTAAAAGTGAGACAACTTCTAAAAACAGATAAGATTGTCATGTACGTGCTTTCGGTTCTGAATGATTAGACATAAGGATGGAGAAATTTCAAGAACAAAATTTTTATAAGGAGGGGAGAATGTAATATCTCAAATTTTTTTGGAATAGTTCTGAAAAATTTCTGAATTAAAGTTTAGGTTTTGGAACTAGATGATATTAAAAAATAAGAGCTTATATATTACAAAATAAGTCGGAATGTTTTAAAGTGAAGCTTCATCGCGTTGGAAAACGTGTAGTTTCTAGAACCAATTACGCGATTCTTGATTATATTTTTATACGCGGAAAGTTTATTATATAAGCTATAAAAATAGAAACCGAACTTAGATTGAGTTGATTCTTGAACCATTGGCTCGTTTTTCTGAGAAGAACAACTTCCGTGTTGATCTCTTTTCGAAATTTGTATCATAATGGCTTCCCAAATGTGAACTTCAAATAAAGTCCTATGGTAGGGACCTAGTTGCAATTTTACGGGGGGTCAAAATTTAATTTCTAAAAAATTCTATAAATACCATGAATTTTATAATAATTGCGAAAAATGTATAATTTCTGAAAACCTCTTACTCGACCCTCCGTCCCTAAATTTCACTTTGAAAAGGACCTGGTCGCGCCGGCTGAGGAGTACGTCAGCCACCCCTCCGTTTTGTGGTGGCCGGCGGCAGCCCCAGAACACCCGCAAACGGCCGGAAAGAGAAAGGGACGTATTAGAGATGGGTTTTCCGACCCCGGCTCATCATTTTGTTTCACGACCAGAGCCACCCATCAAATCGAAGCCCTTGGAGAGTACTACAAGTTTTCGGTGATGGTTTTTTCATTCTGTGCATGGTTGCACATGAATCGAGAGAGAAAGAGGCAGTGAACAGTAACCTCTGAATGAACAGTGGCTCCGATCAAAATTTCGTCGATTCCACCGCATTTGTGGGATCATTGGGAGTCCGTATGTGCCATCGAAATCTCGATAAGACCTCCTAGTAAAACTCGCTAATTTTAAGTTTGTCGTTATATGTTCAGATGTATCTAGTAGCTTCGTAGAGTAGCATAATGATATAAACTGAATTATTTGATCATGAGTATATTGAATATGTGTATATAGTAGAATTCGAGTAAAAAACGGAACAAATTAGATCGATCTGATAGATTATGCAAGTTTCCTGTAAAATTACGCTTCACGTGTATTGATATTTTCCTGATTGTAATGTTAGATATGAGATATATATGATAATAAGATAATGTTTAGATAAGTCCGGGTAGGTTCGGAGGGTTCAAGACCCTTCCATGGCGTTTGCAGAAATTTTTTCAGAAGATTTTCTAAAAATACGTAAACGAAAGATTTAAGTTAACTGGTGGATTGGATTAGTTTGTAATGATGTTTTAAGATTAATGGTACTAAAATCATTGAAATCGAACTTAATTTGATTGTCCCATAAAGATTCAGAATTTTATCATAGTTTAGTCGAGAATTTAGTAAGGTTGCGATTCCGATGGCATTTCGCCATTTATTTTGACAAATATGATTAGGACCATAAGTGCCCGCGAAGCCAAGTAAGTAACCCATGCGATGCGTACTTGAATTATTGATTTCGTGTTTTATATATATATAGAAAGATGATTGAAATGTTTAGGATAAAACAAGGATAGTTAAGAGGTGATTTTGAGAACGGAGTTCAGGACTATGTATAGTTAAGTTAATCGACCACCACAAGTATGGATTTTTATTATTGCTATGATATGAAGTGAGATATTCGATGAGTTTAATGTCTATATGTATGTATTGATGTACGTAAGTGTATGAACCTGTAATGTATGTATATGTATAAGCATATGTATAAGTATATATACATGTATTTGTATATGTATGTGATGATAAGATATGTATAATTTGAGTATATAAGATCGGTAAATGGAATAAGTTATGATTTCTGAATTCGTATAAACATGTGTATGTGTATGGTATTTGGATAATTTCGTTATTAACTAATACATGCGATTTGTCTTTATCGAGTTTGGGTGGTTAAGTGTGATAAAAAATTAGTATAAGCTAAGCTTTTCCTGAATGGTTAAGGTACATGATTGGGAGGATGCATTTACGAATGGATATGTTTAATTGGTAAGTTTCAGTATCACGAATGTTTCCAGATAAAAGTTCTGAAAATTGAGTATGTTTGATCGATAAGTAATAGATGTGAAGACTGTTATAGGGTATGGTATCTGATTTCTAAGTAATGTGTATATTCATATGTTTGATGTATATACATATGTGTATGCGTATTCTGATGATGAAGCAGTGTTTATCATGTATATTCCTATGTATAAGAAATCGTACGATGAGTTTGTGTTACCTAGTATTGTGCGCATATGTATGTGTTGTTTGGGTTATGTGTTCTTTGATGTATTGGTTGTTATGTATGTTTCGTTGTCATTTGCACGATGATTGTATGTATGTCTGAATGTATCTGTGTGTTGATATGTATGGACTGCATACGCTTTCGTGGAATGAAAGAATGACCTGAAAGCCGATGTGAGTATAAGATGTTACAAATTGTGTTTGCTAAATTTGCTATTGTATGTACGTATATTGAAAGAGACTGAATATGCTTGTAAGCTTCTGGTACTAGACATGTCTCCAAGTAAGAATTTTGAAATTAGATTTGCATGAATTTTTACTTTGTATGCTTTGGATGTTTAGCCACACACAAACTTACTTTGTATGCTTTGGATGTTTAGCCCCCCACACACCCATACATATATACATATATATATGAGGATTTGGCATGTGTAAAGAATAAAGAATAATAAAAGTTGATAATCTGAACTCATAACAACTTAGTAATCTTGAAAATCTTTTGCTATGTTTGACTTGTATATTTTGTTTCTAGTACGAGTGTGGTTACTTACTGAGTTTTATAACTCACACCAAACCAGTTTGCTAGTTTTGCAGGATGGCTTCCAGATTGGTCAACCACTTCAGCTTTGAAAATCATGCTCGAGACGCGGATCATCAAGTTACAGTCACTCTCGTAAGTGTCCTAGGAAATGCCTTAGAGATTTAGGGTCCATGTTTATTATGTTTTTCGCTGTGGTGTGCACGATGTTTTGTATATATTAAGTAAAAATTTTGATTTGCATTTGATGTTGTGGGCACATAGGCCTTAAGTGTTGAGTATGAGCTTGATGTGTCTTGTGTGGATCTGAGATCCTTTTGTATATTTAATGCTTATTACATGTGTCATTTTGATGCTGGGCTGTGTTCCAGGTTGTCCAGTTTTAGGATACATCTTGTCTGTTTTTTTTTTTTGTAAATTTGGAGGTTTATGGAGATGGGTTAATCTTGTCTCCTGCCAGTAGCATCTTTCCTCTGGCGGGGTGTTACAGTACGCTATATCAAAGGGAAATAAAAGAAAATTCTTGAAATGCCATAAAAAAATCACAAAAGAGGAAGCTTGGTGATGTTTTCTTACACCCTAATATTATTATATGATGAATGCATGCTTATTTATATCTTGGTATATTTATTATATTAGTTTGATTAATATATATCCACATATATGCGTATATGTTTGTTTTGTCAACAACATAACCACGATCTTAATTGATTTTGGGATAAAATATTAATATCCAATCACATAAATGATTCCGCATTAACCCCAAAACTCAACACACTTCACCAAATAAGAACAAAGCTCAAATAAGGAATGAAGTGAGAAAGACCTTTTGAGAGGGTTGAGCATAAAAAAGAAGCTTAAGAAGGATTTAGAAATTTAGTAGATATAGATTTGCCTATTAATATTCTTTGTAGTCATCAAAACTAGTCGTTTTGTTTTGTTTTTTAATTTTTGTTCGTTTTAATTATAATTTTATTTTCGATTTATCTTAATTTTGTCTCCTTAATATTTTTCTTCCTTATATATAAGTCAATAGCAATTAATTAATTTATGCGAAAATTATCAGATGCAGACGGTGTTTGTAAAACTGAAACACCACAAAGGACTCTCAAATATAATTAGTAAGTTAGAGTTGCAAACGAACAAATTAACAATTCATTGCCTAAAATTATTCCTGTGTGATGCATTCGGGATGGATAAATGGATCGGGTTTGGAAAACTCTATCCCAAATTTAAGTGTTGTTTATTAATAAATTTTGAAATGATGATATTATTGAGTTTTTTTATTCAAGTAAAAAACACTTAAATATAGTTAAGATTTTTCGAAATTTGGCTCATTTGCCAATCATATGCGGAATGAAATAATTTGGTTTGAGAAACCTACTTTACTTTCTTCCCAAATCATAAGTGTTTAATTATTAAAAAAATAATCTCACATCGGTTAAAAAGTGACTTGGTATATGAATATACATATAAGACAATCTTCAACTCTCAATCTAAGTTTTTGAATTGAGTTAGGGTCCAAAGTTTCAACAAATATTGTTCTCGTGTGCTGAAGTTGAAGTTTTAGAAGTATAAAGACATGACCGGGTTCTTGCCTAGGCGATTTAGGCGGTTGCGTAGAGTCTTAATTCTCGTAAAGTCTCTCAAACTCATATAGGTGGTTTTAATTAGCATTTTTAATTTTTTATAAAAAGATTTTAAATAATTTTAACCTTAATAAAATACTTGTAATATGATTTTAACTACTTAGAGACAGATTCTAAAATAAAATTGCAGTGCAGATGTAAACAGAGTGAAAGGTACTGTTACAAGAAGCCAAGGATCATGTTTCTGGTGAGTGTGATTTGATGAAAATAGACAGTCTTCAAGAATTCAATAAAAGCTGATGTCATTGACATACAGTGTGTGTTCGTGAATTGACTTTCAAATGTAGAACTGAACACTATTTTCATAAGTTTGGGTCAAATTAGAAATGTCAGAGGCGGGGAGTCAGGAATTAAGTTAAATTTTTTTTTGAAGATTCTATGAACACAAATGTTGTTTTTATTGAACCTGTTATTTAAAAAATTTAACGTATCATTAATTTGATCGGTTGAATCATTTCATTTGAATCAACAAAAGTCATAAATAATTTTATTTAATTATAAATTAGAAAAAATATATACAAATTATAGAATATATACAAAAAAAAAAGTCATTAATTATAATAATTTCTAACGTCAAAACAAAATAATTTGGGTTTTAAAAGAAAAGAAAAAAAAAAAGAGAAATTCAAAACCAGATCGGTTCATTGGTTTTGATCGGCCAATTTTTAAGAGTTTTCCAAATTAAACTCATGAATGGTTCCCGATTCGATCGATCCGATCACTGAATTTTACCCCGGACCAATTTTCATCTCTAATTTGTTTATCAAGAAGTCCTATAGTAGGAAAAAATTTAAAAACAGGAAACTGTGTAAATTTGTAGAAATTTTTATTAGAAAATTTGAATTGGATATAATAATTCTCATATTTTCGTGGGCGTTTCAAGAGTCAGAAGTTTACCTATACAAAATGGCCCTTAGGCACGGCCATTAGGAGATTTGTAATATTTCCAGAACAAGAAGAACATACTATGTACACAGTTACATTAAATTTAAGTGTTTCTTTCTCTGTAAGTTGTAATTCTAATAGGTCTTTTCAGGCTCACAAAACACCAAAAACTCAACAAGCTGGAGAAATTAACAAGAAAAAGATCAACAGGCTAATTGATCTCTGAAAGGTGAGATTTCTTCAAAGATGGGAAGTCTTCTTGATCTATATGGGGTCCATTGGTTCATCAAATCATCGAGGCCCTCCAAAAATGCATCTTCTAAACTTGATTTCTTTGAAACTAAAGGTGATGATATGGATTGCCAAGGCTCTAGCTCTTGCAAGAGCTCCTTGGTGCGGTTTATAGTCTTGGTTTCAGAAGATCCAGAAAGTCTACCCTGTAACACATCTTCAAGAACTGACTGTGCTTCTGTATATCGTGTTTGCTTGATCAGGCAATGGCTCAAGTTGCAGGCCTTATTTGCATCCGGGTCAATCAGCTGAGCTTTACGATACACTACTTCTGCTGCGGTATAATTTCCTTGTTGCATGTACGCCCAACCCAAGTTTCCCTGCATTACACAGTCGGGTAAAATTGTTGACAATGTAAGAACTACAAACTTTTGGGACAAATATGCTTGGTGGGTGTCAATGGATGAACAAAAGTTTCAACTTGTTCAGAATGTAAGCAAGCTAAAGCATGAAATAATTATAGGTGACTGGAGGTAATGTGACTAGTGGGGAAAACAAATACTTTAGAAAGAAGATCAATCACTACTATCCTAGAATATGACATGACCTAATCAGGAGTCACATTGGAAAAGAACTGAATCGGACCAAGGTAAAAGCACACTTGTTTATGCAGTGGAAAGTGAAATATAACAACCAGTTAGACTTGCAACAAAACATGGAACTAACAACGCAACACCCCTTCAATTATCCCAAGTTTTTCATGTTTGGACAAGTTCCTTAAAAATAATAAACTGGCAGATAATATTGTACTCAAGATGCTATAAATAGAGCAGGATTAGTACCAGTATCCTGGAAGTCTCTTGCTTGACGGTCACTTGGAACTTCTTTCCATGTGACCGTGCCGTCTTGGTAGGCTTCCCATTGAAGGCCTCTCCATGATAAATCATCCGAAGCTTCTGCTTCAGCAGCTCAATCTGCCCATCAAGTCTTCCACATTTCTGCAAAAATAATCATAATTATTACTAATAAATTAAAGACAACCAAAGCAAGATTATTGGACTCGATATGTTCTAAGCTTATTATGTGATGATAAAAATATTAAAGTACAGATTTAGCAAATTCCATCAGGCTGATATATGCAAAGTGAAGAGAAGGTGCAAGGCCTTAACAAGCCCTTAATTTCATGGCCAAATAGCAGGATAGAATTGGAAGACAGCAATGTAACAATCAATCCTTAGAAATGACTGCAATCAAATAATAGCATTCTTACTGAAGAAACCATTGAGTATCTATCTAATAACAATAACCATGAGAGAATTCAAGTAACAACTATAAAAAATATTGCCAAATTTTCTTGGAAATGCCATGCATATTAAATAAAACACAATTAATTCACAATGTTCTGCTCCTAGAGATACCTTGTACAAGTCAATGAGAACATTGTCTAGTGATTCTTGGGCTTGCTTGGAGCAGAGATGCCTAAACGCCTTTATGGCTTCAACAGCTTCTTCGGTTCTATCTTGCTGTTTCAGAACCACCGCCATGTCTTTAAGGGCACTATCTACTCTATCTCCAGCATTTATCGCTTGCCAGAACAAAACTATAGCTGCTTCTGGATCCTTCTCAACTAGCTGAATTTCCATAGGAGAATAAATAATCAATATAAACTTAATATCAATCCATTCAATTTATAAAGGACTTGGATTCGGTGATTAGCTTAACTTTGTAACGAGTTTTTTATAAATTACCATCGGTGATTATTGGATAATAATTTATATGTGCTTTGTTATTAAAACACACATGGTAGATATGAAAAACTTAAACAGCTTAGCTCACTGGATCCAAATTCAATTATAACACCAAACAAACCAAACGAAATTATTTTCCACAAGGTGGGGTCGATTATAGTTCCTTTGACGCTATTGTGCTCAAACTATAACACATTTAGATGAAAATGTTTTAACTATTGAACACAGAAATCAGTTTATCCAAGATTTACCCATTTGTTTATTTACTTATATTCATAATTTAGAATTTTAAAAAGAATACAAACAAATTAATTACAACATAACAAAGGAAAATTCTGCAAGATACCATTATTGCTAGATTTCAACATTAATAAATTCATTGGCAAATCATCAAATTTATTTTACAATACTAACTGACTGTTACATAATGCATTGAATGATTGTAATCCAAAATAGTCCCTTCAAAAAATTCCAGATAAACTAGAAATAATATTTATGTGAACAAATTAAAAATAAGATAAATTTATGAGCAGACTTCAATAAGATCAATCAACATCAATAAGAGCACACTTGAACTGACTAAACATACTTCAACTCAAGGGCCTTCCTGTAATTACATACCATATACAAACTCCAAAAACACATATCTTTACTTCACATTCTCTCCATGATCCTCCCTTAATAAAAAAGTAAATTTATATATTTCATAAAAAAAACAAATTACAGAATACATACATACATATGTGAATGCATTCATGTATGTACCTGGACATGCTTGGCACGGACATAGGGGCTGTCGCCGGGAGGTAGTTTGTGAACAACGTGGTACGGCTTGTCTCTTTTCTGACTCATTTTTACTTGCTTTCTGTGAATTGTAAGACTTGTTTGTTTCTCGAGAGAGATGAAGAAAGTTTCGAATAACAGCTTAGACTCGAGATAATGCAGGTGAGAGAGAAGATAGCATCACATTCCTTTTTCTGGAGAGTTGCAAGGGAAGAATGAATCTGGACAGAATTTCAGCCAGATACATTGTTTGATGGATTTCCTCTTTTCATGGTGACCTACTGTCTTGCCACGGATGAGTATTATACACGTGGCGCTTCATGTTAGCAAACGTGCCATCCAACAATTTTTCCGTTTTGATTAAGGGTTAATAATTTTTGTTGTCCTGTTTTAATAGGATTTCATCTGAGGAGGATGAGATATATTTTACTTACTTCCTGATTTAAAAATAATAAAATTATTGACGTTCGTTTTAAAAAAATAAGGGAAATTAACCTCACAAATTTTGGTGATAACACACATCACGTCTTTTATAAGTCCGTTACAATTTACTCACTTGATCAAGTCATCGACCAGCTTTCTCTCTCTATCACTAGTTCTTTAACTCTTTGTTTTTTCAAGCTCTAAAGTGCAAAATTTACTAACCCTTAAATCTAAGACTCCAACCCCTTTATATAGGCTCTCAAATTCACTATTTCATCGCCTTTGACGCCATCTCATGTCACATTGTCATTATTACTATCACAATTCTTCTCAACTACCCTCAAATCGACCAATCAGATTAGCTTATTCCATTGTCACTGCACTGGCCTATGGCGGCTTTGCTATGCCACCTCCCTGCCACTGCACCGGCCTATGGCGGCTAGCATGGGCTACTTCTAATGAGAATCAATGCTTTTCCACAGTCATCATTAGCCTTCTAGAAGCTTATCTTCTTACCTAGGGCATACGTCACATGTCCTCAATATAGGTCGGCATATGATCACATCTTCGTTCTCAGGTTGGTATATCAAGGAAAATAATACTAATCAAAGTTTCACTTCAATTCTCTCAACCAGGTCAGGTTTCATTGACAAAGAACCCTCAGGTCGGATTTCAACAAACTCTTAGAAAACTCCAAATCCATCATTCTTCATGTGGTCGGGTCGGTATACCAACCTGCTTCATCATGAAAAAATTCTGACCTTGGGAGAACTCCCCCGAATCATGTGGTCTGGTTCCTCTGCCAAACCATGTCTATATCTTTTGGCCCTTGGGCATTTATCATCCATTTTTGGCTAAGTATAATACCCATTCCACCCCTCATCGGCATTTGATCATTCCTCATAGTGAAAAACCATCATCAATTTTTGTCCCCTAATTATCGGTATCAACGAGTTGGTGAGTTGATGTCGGGAACTTTATAAGAGATGGTGGTGCAGATTGATCCAACGTCCTCAGGTTGTTAGCCTCTTAAAACTTCATATCGTCTAAGCTCTTCCTAGGTTCATACTCCTCATGGCAAGTTTCTTTAGATACTGCCAAAGATATTCTTTTGTGATGATTGTCTTTCTTGCACCACCACTTGAAAAGGCACTCACAGGGTTTCTAAATCGTCTTTATGAATATGTTATAGCATAATAGTTTTCCTTAAATGCCCACCACATCCATCAAACCTCTTTTGTTTCGTCTCCCTAATGTGCCAAATGTCGCTCATCTGTCTCTTGCGCGCCAAAACTCGTGTGATTGAGATGAACCGAGCTCATGGCTCTCATTTGAGCCATTGATCTGAACTCAACGGCAGTGATTGACCTGAAACGTGTCATTAATTCGCTTCTCTCATTCCAAATCAATGATTAATGACCTGAAACGTGTCATTAATCTGCTTCTCTCATTCCAAATCAATGATTAAGATCAGCCCGAGCTGTATATTTAAGGGTCACTCGTTTCTCCATGTTTGCTCTCTTCCTCTTCCTCGAAACGCTCTCAACAAGTACTCAAGTGATTTCTACAACTTCGTGCCCTCTCATCAACTTTATCCTTTCCAACTTCCTCTTCAACATACAAGTAAGTGTTATTGGATCTCTCTTCTTATTTTTTTCCCACTGAGCATGTTTTTCATCCTTGATTGATGTGCAATGACCATGATGAATGTATGCATTGCTTGACAACATGCTTTGGTTTTTTGTGGGTTTATCTGTGGCTGTTTTAGGTTTTGATTGTGGTTACGGGGGTGTTTTTTAGGATTCATAATGTTGAATGAATGTATGTTTTGGGTTTATACCTTAGTTGAAATGTAGGCATTTCTGGGTTTGTTATATGTGTGTTTTCTGGGATTTTTGATAGGTTTAGGCTCGTGTTGTTAGGTTGGGTTGGCCTTCTGTGTTTGGCTATACTATTGCTTACAGATTTGTTGTTTCGTCATTGTTATGGTTTTTAGAGCTTTCTAGGGTTAGTTCTTTGGTAGGGATAACTTAATAAAACCCTAGACCAGGCCCAACTAGGGATGGTAGTAGGTAGAGTTTGGTGCGGGTTTGTCATTACCAAACTCGCCCCCGCATATGTAAATAAATTACCAAATCCTCACCATACCCGCTGTGGATTTTGATTTTCATTACAAAATCTGCATCCGCATATACAAATAAATTACCAAACCCGTATTGGTACCCAGCGAATAAATTACCGAGCTGACCTAGGCGAGCCATTGATTGAAGACTTGAAGATTCTTTATCGATTGAATGCCAACCTACCTTATGGTTCAATGGTTGGTACTACTTGTCCACCTACGATATAGGTAAGCATTTGATTACTCACCTTCTGGCCACCAACAGAAATTTTAAGGACAAGTCGTTCTGGGTCGGGGGAGCATGGGGTAAAAACCAAATCGTCTTCGGTGAGGAGATTATTGTATCGACCGTCTTCTGAGTTGGAGGTAACAAACCGTCTTCCTTTTCCTTCTTCTTCTACTTAGAAATTTTCATCTCACCTTGCCATCTAACTTGTACCACTCGCTACTTGATGGGACGATCCTCCAAAGGTTCGTAATGAGGTCAGAGCGAGGACAAAAGAAGCCTTCTTATATGCAAGTCACTGCAAATACCTCATCAACCTGTATTCTTTCACCGATGTTGGCCTTATACCGAGTGCTCCCCCGCCAGATAATAAACAGTCTCGTAAGAACCGACTAACTGACTGACCATTTTTTACATTTTTTTCACTGTTGTTTACTATTAAATCTTGCATTTTGCATTTACAAAACTGATAATCAGTTTATGTTTTTCTAACCTTGTGTTTTCTTGATGCAGGCATGTCAGGAAGAAGACCCAACCCCTTGCAAATAGCTCGAGAAGCCAAACGCTGAGCCTAATATGGTTCTAGCGAGAGCCGCGCTTGACTCACCGCACCAATTCCTCCATCCCAAAAACAAAACGGCCCCATGCCGACCTCTGCTACACCGATCCAAACCGTAAATACTCCACCATTGTGACAAACTCAAATGCCATCCGCCCAAACATCATAAACCCCAGGTACACCCTCAAGGCCTAAAAAAAGACTATTCTATTAGGTCGGGGATGAGACCTCTGAAGAGATCCCCGAGCAGGCTCCGCAAAAGAATACCACTGCCTCTCGCGGCCAGGCCCTGGCAGCTTCTGCTCCCAAAAATGGGGCAGTATATTCTTTGGGGGTAAACGGCCTCCCGGAGAATGGGAGGGAAAGTCTGGCCCACCTTTTACCGACCATCAACTACTTGGCCCAACCCGTGGACATCAACATGGCCCTAGCATTTGAGAGCATCTCCCCAAAATTGGGCCACCTCCAATCAAAGGTAATTGCTTCCCACTTAGCTTTTTTGCTTTCATCATTTTTCATAAACCGGCCCGTTATCTTTATGGGTAGTTGACTTATCTCTTGACCACCAACATAGACATGCTTTCAAGTATCATTACTGATGGTGGTCAGGCCTAGAGGCTTCAAAACTTGTTGACTGAGAGAGAGCATAAGCTCCTAAAAAGGTGGATGAGGCCAAGAGCGAAACAAAAGCCTTTCGCCAATCCCTCTAAACTATAAGAAATGAGAGGGATGATGCATGTGCCGAGGTCATTTCTAAAGATTTTAAGCTCAAGTTGCAGCAGAGGAAGCCTGGCGAAAATGAGACGGAGATGAAGAAAGTCGGGG
Organism: Zanthoxylum bungeanum; assembly: GCA_019454045.1. Taxonomy (NCBI): domain Eukaryota; kingdom Viridiplantae; phylum Streptophyta; class Magnoliopsida; order Sapindales; family Rutaceae; genus Zanthoxylum; species Zanthoxylum bungeanum. Next base: position 57,072 of record SKCR01024969.1, on the reverse strand, counting down.
ATGAGCTAGCTAAAAAAAGGATGGATTGACCAAGACTCGGGCCAAAATAAATGATCCACAGGCCAACCTTGAAAACCATATTGAAGATGCTAAGACTGATACATGGGTCGAAGGTTTGGAGGAGTTCTTGGAGCTTATCAGGGAGACATACATCGACCTGGACTAAAGTGGGCTCTAGAAGGTCCTCCAGGTTGCCAAGGGAAAATAACCCTTGATGAGGCCTTCCCTAATCCAGCCCCCCGACCTCGGTGCCTCATTCTACTGAAGACGCCCTTGGTTCCTCATCTGATGTTGCTAGCAAGGCTTTGTCTGACGATGTTCCCGGCCAATCCTTTGATGTAACTGATCTCCTCTACGGAAAATCCCAATGGGCCTAATGATGTAAATGATTAAGAAATCAATAAAATTTTCTTTTTTGTATACCCTCGTGCATGTTCATTTTCACACCGAAGCACACACTGAGCAAAGACCCAATCTAGGGCACTTTCTTCTTTCAACACTTAGGAAAATTCTAAATTTGCATAATCAACCTTAATAATCAAGTTGGTAATATAACCAAACTAAGCTCATCAACTGATTCAGCTAACCTAATAAGATAATTTCCTCCCAAACTAATATTGATGCCCGAGCACAGTAATAAGCTAACTCATTTTGAAATTTTGATCCTGACCATATCGTTAGCCTGTCTATCCTCATTATGATGTCCCAATGAGGTCATGTATTCCTACCTGATATCACGAGGTAACTTTCAACACTTAGAAAATTTTGGACCTCTTCAAAGAAACCCTTCATCGTGAAAATGACCTGCCCTATTGGAGGACATTCTAAACCCCTAAGGCCATCATCCCACTCTTTCAAGTCGACATGAGTCTGTATTAATTGGTAATTAGCCAAAAACTAAGTTTGGGCATCTCAACCTTACCCTTCTATTTGCTCTGAAATCATCATAATGGCTTGGCGAGGCCAATCTTCCCATAGAGGCCATTGTAGCCGCACCTGTATGGACTTGCTCAAGGTTGACCTGATCAAGGTCCTCTTGGCGCTTCAACTAATGAACTCCTCTAAAAGATGACCTATCAACATCTATGTCTATACCCGTGCCGTATAATATAATGACCCCGGGGGATACTTGATCTCTTGTTGCGGCTCATCCTAGTAAAGCCATGGGAGAGAAATTTCAACCTCATGCCAATAAATATAACAAGGCCTTGGTGGAATGAATTCGACCCTGAGCCGTTCAATAAACTAGGCCACAAGGGAATAACCCATCATTGTACCAATCAATTAAGGTGTCACAGGTCGATTTTTCCTATAGGAGAAAAATGGCATATAATAGTTGGTATCAGAGCCCTAGGTTGGACATGAGAAATTTCTAAAAATATGAACGGAAAGTATAGAGGGTGAGTTAATGTTATAAGGCTAGTGTTAAGCCTCGGTAACGCAACAGATCGAGAGGAAGCCGCGAGATGGCGCGATGGCACATGTGGGAAAGGGTAAGGCCCTAAATTCATGGAATGATGATGGACAATGTGCGATTTTATGCACCGTAAAGGTGTGAGAGATGCTTGGAATGTGTGGGATACAATGAGGGTGTTGTAGTGATGTTGGCATGAATGTACTTGTTCATGAAAACCTAATGTGGGGTGGAATAAGATTCTGAATGGTTTAAAAGGGCAGGAAACCCTTCTCTCATGCAAGCTGGATGCCAGGACTTTATGGGAAGGTTAAGAGATATAAGACCTCTTGTGTGAGGCAATGATAGGAATATGGGTTGAACCTGATAGTCCATATAAGTAATTTGGATATGTCTTGACAGACAAAGCCTTTATAAGGCTACAGATAATGAGTTGTGTGGACTCCCGTGAGTGGGAATGCTAATCAAAGTATATTGGCTTGAAATAAGCAAAGGTGAAAATGGGAGAGCGAACCTGAATAAGTGTCAGGTATCTCCAACGACCCTTACGGAATGCAATAACCATCGTGTTGGTTATGTATCGGCTACATGGAAAGACATTGGCTGACATATTATCGGGAATGTAACTAACTACGTATAAAGGCAGAGCGCCTTAGGAAATTTCAAACTTTGTACAATGGTTGCACATGAATAACAACGGTAAGAGATGTGAGTGTGAGTTTGAAAGAAAACTTCTAGACGTATTTCTTTTTGGAGAATGCTAGTGGCATTACATGACTACGAGTGGTCTTGATGGGATTTTGAATATTAATTACATTGATAATGGTCGAAATATGTGTTTTTTGTTTCGGAATAATTTTGGGAACAATGATTGCTTCGCGAAAATAATCTAAAATCAAAGAAAGTCTTGTGAAACAACCTTAATAGTTGATGTAGCATTAGCAAGAGTACCATGAATGGGATTGAGAACACTCATGGAACATGATGTCTTGGCTTGCTGCCTAAGAACAATAAGTTGGAATGATCTAGAGTGGTCACAGAGATAAATTATGACACGCGATAGGAACAACATTGAACTCAAATTGGTTATCAAGGAAATTAAAAAGTTAATGATAGAGCCGAATTACCCTAAATTGGTCGTGAGAATAAGGTAGTTACTAGTGATGTGAGAGTAATTATAGTTGTCCCGGAGGGGAACTCATGAGAAATTAGCCCCAACGTAGGCCAATTAGTTGTGTGTGTTCGTCATCGAGAGACCAGGTGGGGTCGCGCCAACACCCTTTAATAGAGGGGTAGGCAAGTGTTGGGGGAGTTATGAAATCTCTAGGGTCATATCGATTCCCCGCGCATGGGAAATGGGTCTAACCAATGGATATAGAGCATGTGTGTATTTTTAAATAATTTAATGGAATACTATATTCCATTATGAGTTCATAGGGAAAAACTGGGGCCGAATCGAAGTCTCAACACTCAGAACGGGAGAAAACCACAGAGCGCATGTCGCATGAGCCAAGTGCACGCATGCGCGAGCTTAACATGCTAAGTTTGTGCATGCTGCGCTGCAAGAGGCAGCACATACCGCTTGCAGCGTGCACACTGCTGCCCACTTTTTTTATTTCATTAAGGCATCGACTTTTTGTTTTCCAGAGAGCCGGTACAAATTGTGTTATTTTACCCAATTTACTTCCAACCTTCCCTAAACAATTCCAAACACCAAAAAATTTAATTTTAACATCAACACATGTTATAGAATGAACATACATATATTCTAAATACATATATGCGTTTCGTTGTATCAAAAATAAACCAAATTAGAATCCCACAAAGAAGTAACTCAAGAAAAATTCTAGGTCATTTAACGGTGGTCAAATGATTCTAGAATAGTAGCCATAACTCTAAGCTTTTTTCTAGAGTTTCAAACTCTAATTTTATGTTCATGTCCAATATAAACATATTTGACCCAATTACAATCATATTGTGTTTATGCTTACAAAGCATCCATACATAATTCATTAACTTGATTTCAACTTTAACCTATATTATTATGTATCAAATACATAATACATCACTATATGAGAAAATATAGCTTATTAGAGAAGATCAAACTTACCTAGTAAGCTTGAACCAAAAATCTAATATTCTTCTCTTTGTTGAAAAATATATAGAACTTCCAAATCTTCTCTAAACACTTCTTTAGGCTAATTTTCTTTTATGCTTCGGCTTATGCTTGCTTAATCAAAAACTTTCTCAAGCTTATGTAATTTTTAATTAATAAAAATTCTAATCAACTTTTAGGTGGGCTTAATCCAATTTGTCCAAATATGCATAAATAGGTGTGACTAATCAACTTTGTCTATCACTTTGATTTAATCCAATTAAATTTAGACAAAGTTTAACCAATTGATTAGTTTATTGTCTACCACTTTGATTTAATCAAATTAAATCAAGTTAAATACACATATTATTACATATTTTATAATTACCAAAACATCCTCCAATGGTAGAGATATTTATGAATTACAACAAAACCTTTGTGTAATTATTTATTTAATTAATAATTAAATTTGGATTATTCCAATTAGGTCAAAGTAAATAACTAATGTTATCCAATAACCCTTAATTATTTTAATTGATAATTATAATATCAAATATTATTTATTATCAGACATTATCGGCTACCCAAGTGCTCAATAAGTACACTTTATAATGTGGGAATCTCTCAGTCCAGAAACGTTCATCATATAAGCTAGGCTTATATGTACGTAATTCGGCCACCTCCGAATTCCAGAAGAACACGAACGACCTTTCTAAACTATACAAGTCAAGATCATCACATATGTATAACAATCTCTCTGTCGTCGACCATCCGAGTTGTTCTTAGGAAACATAGATTACATTGTTGAGTTTCCAAGGCACATATCTCATATTGTAGACATGGTCATGATTCTTTACAACTAATCAGAACACCATTTATGATATACGCGATCAACCCTAGTTAATCGGTTTTGACCAAAGTCTTAAGAGTCACAAATTATTCATATAGATACCTTAACCCCCTTATGGTACACATACGGGCCGACAGATCCTATCTTGATACACACTTGATTACTGAGTACATCGGTTCACACCCAACGAACATCTAACGATCAAACCATGAAAGGTCTCTGACATATATGGCATCAACGTGTGGAGGTCTACACACAAAATCAATGATATCATATAGTCAAAGAATTACATACGCTACTCAACTCGGGGAGATTTCTATTGACAGTGGTGTGTACTTCTGACTATTAGGAATCACCTGTGAGTCATTCAGTATTCGTTCCAAATAATACCCACATGTCTATATGAGCTTCCTTTACTCATGGTCCATTGCATTAAACCATTGGAACTCTAATTCCAATATACGACATGTGCTAGTCTTCTAGGTTATAGAAATTCGACCGTATTCCAAAACCAACTATTAGAGATGTTTACTTTAAGAATAGTTTATAATAGTAATTTTATCTCAATTTCGGGCCACTTAGTGTCTAATATTCTACATGACTATTTTAAGGTCGGTATCATTCTCATCATATTTATATATCAAACTAATATGCATTATGACATAATAATTACCATTAGCAAGGTTGAAATGAAAATGAAGTTATTTTATTAATAATAAAATATAATATACAATACATTATTCGGATTGACGCTCTAAGAACCAACTCCAACAGTAGGGGCTGGGGTGAAGCGAACAAATGATCTATTCACAACCCAAATCAACCGAGATCCTTGTTGCTTTATCGGAATGGAAAAAATTCAAGTACGCGTGTTTGGCATCTCTAATGGAAAAGTTGTGAAATCGAAAATAAAAACTCTTGCACAAGAGCATGTATAAAGTAGTGACTGAAATCGAAAGCATTCATGCACGAGAGCTTGCATGGAGCTGCGATCGAGATTGGACATAGAAATTAATACACAACGCGGTATGAAGTTGCTCCATAAATAATACTGCGATATCAAAAAAGCGAGAGCTTATACACAAGTGCATAAGTTGAGCTAATATATCGAAAATGAGGACTTATATGCGAGAGCGTGTATGATGTTGCTCTGTTTTGATAACGTGTGACAAATCACTATAAAAGTTTATATAATATTACTAACTCAGACATGTAATCTCATTCATTGGCATATGAATGTTCTTGCATTGTCTTCTTCTTGTGTTTTATTTGTAGGAACCGAAAGAGATTCGTGATAGAATGTAGTAAGCAAGCTAGTTGGATGGCAGAAGACTCAAGTCTCATAAAAAAGAGTTTCGGAAAAGCCAAAGTGACCCGAGTTCTGGAGAGACTGAAGAGACTGAGACGATGAGAACCAATGGAGAATTCCAAGGAGACCGCCATCGAGTTCAAAGTCTACTTCGATGTCAATATTTCTAGGAAGCTCGACTTCATCAACGACTTTTCGATGAGATAAGTCTCAGAAGTAGCCTGATCAGTGTGTAGGGTTGGTGGTCCAAACATGTGCGGAGATACTATCAGACAAAATAAAAGTATATTATCTTGGTCATCGTGTGCTGTACTTTTTTCCTTCATCCGAGTTTTATCCCAATTGGTTTTTAACGGTAAGGTTTTAACGAGGCGGACACATAATAGCATTAACCACTTGGAAGATGGAGAATTTCAACTAGAATTGAAGACATATAGTAGAGCATGCAGATGATTGAATATTGAAGATCTCCAGATGAATCGAAAATGAAGACAGTATGCGGATTGAGCAAGCTCCCAAGTTAGACCAACGACGTGGGTGCACGTTATGCCACTTTGTAAGGGAGCTTATGTTTCAGAACACCTGATCAAGGTCACCTGATTTCATAAGTAACTCTCACGGGCACATGCACTGGGCAGATTTCATTCGTGAGGTATATTCTAAAGTTTGCAGAGAGATTTAGAAGTGTGCCCGATTGCCGTTAGCCTAGTTTTGCAGCATTGTGAATGAGCTTATTTTCTGAGGCGCCAGATCGAGTTGGGCCACGGTCGGGAGTGAAGTTTATGGTCTGATGTACTGGTAAAATTTCCCTGTGGAGTCTGATTTTGAATTTTTCTAGGAGATTGTTGCAGTGTGCCCACTTTTGGCCTTAATCATGCACTTTGCGGTAAAAGTGGGTGTGTTTTAGAAAGCCATCAAGATGAGCTCGTCTAGGTAAGAAATTTAATCCAAAAGTCACTTAAATTACGGCTTATTGACTCGCTAAAAGAGTTCCCATAAACTCCATGTAGTTTAGATTTTAGAGAGAGTGTGACCACTCAAGCGCTAGGTGTGTATACTAGTGAAACATGTGCAATGTCTTTAAAAGCTCCTTATGGGGAAGCCTAGGTGAACCTTGGGGTGGCCAAGTGAGCTTCGGTGATCTATGGGAATTATCCGTGAACCCTCTCGTCTTAGATGGTTTCTATATAATAATGTATTATAATAATCATGATATTAATAAAATTTCTGATTCTTATATCCGATTGACTTGTGTATTTCCAGGGTCTCGAGTTAATGTGGGCCATGTGCGTTACTTTGTATTGTGATGCTTGTATGCTATGAGGTTGTTTAATAACTTCTAAAACTTGTCGTTATATGAGTATGTAGTCATCCAAACATGGAATTTGAGTTAAAGAGTTGTAAAAAGGCTAATTTATGGGGCATGAACCTCAGTAAGTGTCACACGAGCCCAATTTTCCGCTATAGGAAAAGACATCCAGTGACATAAGGCCATGGAGGAGGAAATCCAACCTCATGCCAATAAATATAACAAGGCCTCGGTGGAACAAATCTGACATGGAGCAAATAAATAAACCAAGCCACAATGGAATGACCTCTCCTCGTGCCAATCAAGTAAGGCTATGGGGTAGAAACTCTAACCCAAGTCAATATATATAACAAGGCCTCTGCGGAATAAATCCGACCCCAAGTCGTTCAATAAACCAGGCCACAAAGGAATGACCCCTTCTTGTACCATTCAAGTAAGGCCATGAGGGATAAACTCCAACCCCATGCCAATATATATAATAAGGCCTCGGTAGAATGAATCTGACCCACCTCAAGTCATTCAAAAAACCAGGCCATAAGGGAATGACCTCTCCTTCTGCCAATCAATTAAGGTCGTGGGGGAGAAACTCCAACCCAATGTCAATAAATATAATAAGGCCTCAATGAAATGAATCTGACCCTAAGTCGTTCAATAAACCATGTCATATGGGAATGACACCTCATTGTGCCAATCAGGTAAGGCCATAGGAGTAACTCCAACTCCATGCCAATAAATATAACAAGGCATCGATGGAGTGAATCCGACACCAAGCCATTCAATAAGCCAGGCCAAAAGGGAATGACCCATTCTTGTGCCAATCAAGTAAAGTCATGGAGGAGAAACTTCAACCTCATGCCAAAAAATATAACAAGGCCTTGGTGGAACGAATTCGACGCCGAGCCTTTTCATAAATTTGGCCATAAGGGATTGATCTCTCCCTGTGACATATACATCTTAATATGGTCTCGGCAGAACGAATCAAGCCCCAAGCCAACATAATCACCTGGCCACAAGATAACGATCACTCATTGTGCCATTTTCGCATAACATAAAGCCTCAGTGGGACGTACCCACCATGGATGTATGAGGTATCCTCCACACTTTGATGGCAAACACGTTACCAATCTATTTAGATCAGACCTCTGCCTATTCGTTGGGTATGGACTGATCCTCAGAACATCATGTTTGTATCAAGATAATGATCCGTCAGTTCTGTGTACAGAGCATAGGTATCCATTATGGAATTAGCAATCTGTTAAATTCATGGGCCTGTGGTACACTGTAGAAATAAGTTCTAAGTGTTATTGAGAGATTGCTGATAGAATTGTTGAAGGGATTATACCTATAGAGATTTGACGTTTATATCTATATCTCTGGAATAATCCGGATACCTGTGACGGAGGGATTATACCTATGCAGTGACCTCGACCTGTATGATTTAGCGAGTTTATCTGTGGTTGTTATAATTTACGGGTGCGTAAATTATGGACACGAAATTGGATTTTGTGATAGATACGCCTGAATCTAGAGAGTCTCACTAATGAAATATAATAGTAGAGCACTATGGCAACTTTTATTTATAAATCATTTAACAGTTAAATGAAAGATACATGCTTAAAAGATTATCCGGCCATTTTCTAATTAGTGTGTATTTAGATTAAATACTTACAAGTTCCAAATATATGTATTATGGAATATTTAAGTAAATGTGATACATGTAATTAGATATTTGTATTTAGTAATTATTTAATTATTTAAATGTTAAATAATTAGGATAATTATATACATTTATCTTTATCATTATTATGCTTTTAAATGACAAAATATGATGGGTGCACATGTATTATTTACTTTAATGAATTGATAGTCAATTTGGATTAGAATTATTTAATATTTGATAAAAATTAGAAAATTCAAATTACCAATTATGCCCTTGGAAGTCGGCCAACCCTAGCTATTTAAGCTTTTCATTTTTCATTTTGCTACACTTTTTACTAAGACAAAAAAGATTACAAAGAGGAAAGTCGAGAGAAAAAGAAAAGGAAAAGAAGGAGATTTGAAGAAATCTTGAAATTTTGTAAGTTTTCAATTCCTTTTTAACTAGAAAAATATTTATAGGGTTACAAGCTATTACATATGATGTTTAGTTTTTTCTTCTCTTTTAGTTTTGTAATATGATGGTTTGAAGCATGAATGAAAGATGTGAGAATGTATGTTTACAAAGAAAGTTTATAAAGTGTTATTAAGCTCTCTTTCGATCATTAGATGACTTGGTTGCCATTCTAGAGTTATTAGGCCACTCAATGATGACCTAGAAGTGTTCTTGAGTTGTTTCAAAGTGGCGAGACTTGTTTGGTGTTGTAGAGATTCGATTAAAGTGTTGGATTGAATTAATTTGGTGTAATTTGTTCAATTTGATGAATTTATAAAATTAGGGTTTATACACTTTCCAAATTTGGGACTTTTCATATATATGTTTTATAATGATGTATATATGATGTACATTTAATTTGGTGTTGATTGGATTTGATCTTTACTTGTTTTGAACAAGATTGGTCCAAATTGATCAAAATTGAAACTTGATGGGCTTCATGACAATTTGTAGGAATAGGGTATTTTCGGTTGCTAATGTATTTTGATGTGTAGGACATGTTAAAATCATATTGGTATTGATTTGGAATCACTCAAAATTATATTTGACAATTTCGGGACCAAAATGATCAAAATGCAAATTTTTGGGGCATTTCGGTAATATTGAAAAATTCTGAATTTTTGGGTGAAAATCTGTTTTATTGAATATTAAGTGATTAAAATAAATTATTTTATTTTAATTACCCAAGAAAAATAAAAGAAATCAGAAAATTTGATTTTCCGACATTCCGCTGCGTTATCTGTACTGATTGCCTAAAACCCCAACAAAATTAGTATCAGAGCGAGTCTGATTCTAGGTCCATGATATGATTAGCCCATAAAATTCAATGTTTAATCTATTCTTTACTTTATACATGCTTATGTTATTTAATTTGATTAAATGTTGTGTATAACATCTTTCGTGGAAAATCCCTAATTAATAAGGTTTAAAAGTAATATGTATTGGATGCATGTTCTTGGTCCGTCTTGTCAATACGGTTTATGGATATTTGTTCTATGACTACATCCGAGAATGTGCCAAAGCAGTGAGGGTGTAGCCGATAGAAATTTATCTATACCGGATGTATATTTGATACTACGTAAATTCAAGCGAAAGCGGAAATTCTGAACGTACTAAAGCTGTCAGAATTACGGAAGTATCTTGAATTTATCATTGACAAGTTTAACCTTGGTACGACTCCTTGTGAACGTGACAAAGCTGTCACAATGAGAAACAACCAGGACCGGATTTCAGGAGTCACTAGTGAGTGATTGGCAATGAATTATCTACCTAATGGATATACGTAGGTGAGAGCGTGCTAAAGCAGTGAGCTGAAATATTTCCATGGGATCCACCTTTCACTATTGTATTTAATTTGATTAATTGTTAGTTTGCATTCTGTTTTGGGATTACAGTATTGCATGTAATAGTGGGATGGGTATTTTTAGATTAAAAATCCATGATCTATTTATGCTTTGTTTATTTTATATGAAACTGTTTTATCTGCTAACCGTTTTTCGCTATATATATGATAGATTTGCGATGGTGGCACCTACTACTAATCCTTTTGCTCGTATACTTGATACGAACAAGCTTAAAGGCGCTGAAAACTTTGCAGATTGGGACTTGGATCTAATGATTGTCCTTGGGTCTGAGAAACTAGAATATATGTTAGATTGTCCGTTGCCATTTACCATATCGGATGATGCATCACAAGAGGAACATGAGACTCTCCAAAGGTGGAGAGATGATGATAGAAGGATCAAATTATACATTCTCAGTTCCTTGGCATCGGAGCTTAAAAGGCAATACTTTGGTTTGCCTGACGCATATACTATGATGATGTGACTTCGAGAGTTCTTTATGAACCAAGAACATACCTCTATTCATAAAATCTCAATGGAATTGTTTCATTCAAGACTTGAAGAGGGACAGGCTGTGAGCTCTCATATACTTCATCTGATCGAACAATTGAGGCGCTTTAAATTCCCTCTGAATGATACTTTGAGACGAAGTGTAATACTTGGATCACTCCCGACATCATATCGCCAATTTGTGATGTATTTCAATATGAATGGGATTAGCTATTCTTATCAAGAGTTGCATAAGATGCTACAAACTACGAAGGAGGATTTGAGGAAGAGAGTCCCGACTCGCCCTCTAAAACCCACTGCTCTTCCTGCTTCCTCCCAATCTAAACAGAAAGGGAAGAAGAAGAAAGGAAAGAAAAATAAGGGTTCAAATATTCCACCACATGGTAAGATACTAAACCCAAGAAAGCTGCCGAATATAAATGTCACCACTGCAGCAAGATCGGCCATTGGAAGAGGAACTATCCTGATTACCTGGCCCAGATCATAAGGAGAGAGCATCTACTTCAGGTACATTTATTTTTCCTGTTATTGATATATCTATAGCTTGTGAAGCTATTGTAGACAACAGAACTTGACGACACTGTTCCAGGCTCGCGGCCTAGTTGGGAAGTATGAAATAACATGGAGTCGCCACCCGGTGTGAACCGGGACAAAGATTTAAGGCCGCACTCACCCCTCGCAAGGAAGACCTCAAACCGTTGGTTCGGAATGGCCCTTACTTATGTCACTTGTGATGATATAATTTGTGCAATGAACTAACCAAGTCTACTCAATAATCATGCTCAAGGGTACTTAGATCTAACATGCTTTCATCCAAATAATTTTCACGCAAATGTAACACAACAAGCATATTGAACCATTGAATCACATGTAAATCATTACCCAAACGCATCATAAACTAAGAACATGCATAATGGAACCTAAACATGCTTAACAAATAAATAACAAACTAAATTAAACCATACTTTAAATAATAAACATATAACCTAAAGACTATAACATGCTCAAATACAAATTTGGATGAGACGAGATACGTGTATCTTAAGTGGTGTACGTGGCATTGTATCCCGAGTGCAGACCATACTACCGTCCATTCGGAATCGGCTATGGAATTTTCCGTCCGGGTTTCCATCCGATAAACCACAAAAGGGAACACATATCCCGCTCACCCAACAATCACATCATGCTTCAAACGACCTCATGCCATTATATATCAAAATAAATATAAACAACAATAAAGAAGATAAGTAGAAAGGTGCCCTCAGGTCTAACCTCTTTTGTCGTCTAAGAAGGGCGTTACACGTCCGTTGGAAGGGTGAATGATCCGCTACTCTTTTAGTTCACCAACTCCACGTCTTTCCTCGCTGTTTTGCTGCTCGGGCTGCTGTTTCAAGTCCGTTTCGCTGCTGCTTCGCTGCTACGTTTCAGGTCACTGTCTTTGATGGTTAGCGGACTGTTTTGGGTGATTTTGAAGGCTTAGGGGGGTGCGTTGTGGGGTTTTTTAGGGAAACTTTATGGAGGTTTTTGGGATGGTGTTTAGTTGATTTTAGGACTGTTTTATGGGTTGAAGACGCAACAAAAACTGACCAGAACAGGGGACGAAACTGTGCAGTTCAAGGTGCAGTGAGGGGGGTGTTTCGGGACTGTTTTGGGCGCTGAATTGGAGCTGTGAATGGGGGGTCTTTTGTGCGAATTTGGGGCTGTATTTGAGGCTTATTTTAAGGTGTTTTAGGGCTGTGAATGGTGGCTGGAACTTGGCAATGGAGGGCTGTGAAAAGGGGTTTAGGCGTGAAGGGTTTTGGTGAAGGAAGAATGATGCGGCAATGGAGGGTGCTTAGTTTAATGATTCGGCAATGGAGGCTTCAGGAGGTTTTTGGACGTGCAAGGAGGCTTGAGAAAGTTTGGGACGTGCTTGGGGAAATATGTGTGCTAGGTTTTGAATGGGGGGTGAAGGCCTCTTTTTATAGGCAAATGGAGATGACTTTCCTAATTTGAATAGGAGAGAATCTCCTAATTGGTTTCTAATAAGGAATAGATCTCCTAATTGGATTGGGATTGGATTTGATTTGGTAGGGATTTGATTTGATTTCTTTTATTTATGTAAGGATTTAACAAGATTTAAACATGTGATTAATGTGCAATTACCTAAATAAAGAGCAATGGGCGTGAATCATGGCCAATGGGCATAGGTTTGGTTTGATTGGTTTTGACTTGGGTTGACTTGGGTATTTGGGCATGGTTTGGGTTAGGTATGTGGTCTATGGGAGTTTGGGCCTAAGGTGAGCTTAGAACGGAGGTATAACAAGCAACCGAAGCGAAAACAACGAGATTAAATCCATCAAAAATTCCATTTTCCACTTTACCCTTCCAACGTCCGTTTTCCCGCGACTTTCATGACTAAAGAAGTAGTTGCCTCCATACGAGACTCATCATTGGGCTAATGTGTAAAAATGCAATGCCTACAGCTATGACATCTAGTTGGATTTTAGATTCTGCTTGTCCTGTTCACATTTGTAATTCGTTGCAGATGCTGAAGGAAAGTAGAAAGCTAAAGCCCAAAAAGATACAGTTGTGTTTGGGAGTGGTGACTCTTTGGATGCGATTGTAGTGGGAGTATGCAAGATCCCCTTGTCCAGTGGGAGTCTTTTGTTGCACAATGCTATTTTGTTTCGGGATGTGTAGCGAATATTATATCACTTTCTGTATTAGATACATAAGGATATCGTGTAAATATTAAGTATTGTTCCTTATATTTATATGATAGAAATAATGTTCAGATTTGAGTGTCCAAACGAGCACGGTCATTACATATTGCATACTTCTCGAGATATTTTGAATACTGGGATTAATAAACATAAATTACCTGAAATAAATATACTGAATTCTGGCATATGAGGTTAGGTCATATAGGCGTTAGACGCTTAACACAATTGGTTAGGAATGATTTGATTCAGGATCTCACCATTGAACCTTATCCAACCTGTGAATCTTGTATTAGAGTAAAATGACCAAAGCCCCATTTTCAGGTGTAGGACACCGAGCCACTGACTTATTGGAACTCATACATTCTGATGTATGTGGTCCCATTAGTCAGACTGCTCACAGTGGGTTTTACATATTGTTATTGTTACCAATGATATGTTATGGAATGATTATGTTTATTTGATGTGACATAAATCGGAAACCTTTGAAAAGTTCAAAGAATTCAGTAACGATGTAGAAAAAATGTAACATTCGCTAAAACCTGACGACTTGTATGGTACCAGAGCCTGACGACTATTATAATTCAGAGTTATAATTCTTTATATAAATCATGTTCAAGCAAGTACGTGCTCATAGAATAGCATTTGGGACACTTCAGAAGATTCTTGAAATTTTGACGCAGAATAGTTTTTACGTTCCACCTCGAATATCTTTTAGTAATAAGGCCGTATCCTTTTCATACGATCTCTGAATTTTATGAAATTTATATCATCGGAAATCTTAGATCAAGAGCTACAACTTCCACTTTTAACCTTTTTCCAAATTCGGATTAGAAAAGGGTCAAAAATCACAATATCCGTGACTGCTATAGTAATTTCAAGAATTAACAAGACTTTGGTGATGTGGCAAAATGTGAACCATTCAATTGCAACAAAAAAATCAGCACTTTCTCTATAAATAGAGCACTATTCATTCATCCTCTTGAGGAGCCAAAATGGGAGGGATACGTTGGGAAACTTTCTCATTTTGTTCCTTTTCTCATGTTATTTTTTGGAGTAATTGGTGATGCTTCCAAGTATATCCCATGAAAAATAAGCTTCTAACTCCCCTCCTTTCTTTATTTATCAATTTTGGACAAGAAAATTAGAGCCTCAATTCGCACATTAGAAACCCTAGAACTTAGGACTGCTTAATTGACTTTGATTAAGTTGTTTACAAGTATTTTGAGAGTAGTATGATAGTGTAAACATGTAATGAGGTTCATATATTAATGAATATGTTGAGGAAATTATGCTTTGTGAATTGATGATTCTTGATGATGGGTTATTTTGAAATCACTGCCTATTCTCACAAATTCATGGGAACTATGGTTGAATTAAGTGGATTAAATAGAGCAATGAGTTTGTGAGAATAGGCATGATTTCAATTCCAGTACAATCTGAACAGATTTTCATACATTATTTATAACTTGAGTTTTAGGTCTCTAATCGATAAACCGTAAAATTATACTAAAACTAGACTCATTAAGGATTAACCTACTAAAAATTTCAGAATTTTTCGATATTGGATGAGTTTATGAAAAATTACGAAAGTGGGCTGCCATGTTTTAGGATATGATTATGTTAAATTCTGAACAACGCCTAGATAATCTGCTATAACTCGAGTTTTAGGAAACAAAATTACAATCCTTAAAAACTCACTTAAACTAAACATATAAGAGAGTATAATTTCTAAAAATCAGGATTTTTGGAATTAAGATGAGACCGGACCTAATTGTTAAAGTCGGGCTATCTGCTGCCATTGTGTCCAGTTTTTCCAGTTGTGTAGCCCCTGAACGTCAGTCCATAACTTGAGTTCTAGGAATCAAAATCACAGATCCGTAAAAGCCAACATAAACTATATATATAAGCAAGTATTATATTAAAACTTAAGCCCCAAATTAAACCCCGATTAAGCGCACTAAATTTTCAAAGTCAGTGTTTGTGCACTGAAATTTCTGGAAAGAGGGCAGAATATAGAGTTTTGTGAAGTAGCTTGTGAGATCCTCGAACGAGCATAGTAAAAATCGTTAGACCACCCTAAAATGTTAGTAACATAGCGCGGGTGAGTTATCATGAATAATGAATAAATTTTGTTAAGTAAGGATATAAATTCGCAACCTTGATACTAACGAATTTTGCTAATTCTAGATTATCACCGGGAGATGCGGTTCCGCCACTATCGCAAGGCGTCACCAACAAGTTCCAAATCAGTGAGTGGACACTCTTTCCTTAAGTTGATTTTCATTTTATTAATTTTAACATCAGACATACTTATTCACATTTAGGGTGTTAGCCGAGTTTATTTTCAGATATATTTTGATAAAGAATATTTTGAGAAATGATTTAGAAAGCAATGATTTTAGAAGCATAATTTTATGTTTTCGAGGCATGGGGAAAACCCACCTCAGTATGTAACTTAGCTCAGACAAGGATTCGACAGATTCGGATATCGTGTGCACACGCAGTTCAGGACTATGGATGACAAATGCCCATAGATCCTAGATTCAGAGCCTGGAGAGTAGCATAGAGCACCCCCAGTTCTAGTTCAGTGTCTTGGGGGACGGTGATACGTAACGCCCCAAAATCACTAGTTTCAGGGACAGACAATGGCATGCTTTGGGGGACAACGATACGTAATACTCCGATGTCATGGATTTACACTTCTGGCTCTAGTTAGGCATATAGGGGGACGACGATATGTAACGCCCTCATGCGTCAGGATTTTCAGGAAAAGTTTCCAGAGATAGTTTTCAAAAATAGATATTTTAGAGCTAGATTTTCAAAGACAATATATAATTTCAGTAAAGTGTAGTTTTATGAAAAAGATTTTTCAGTAAGACAGCTTTTCAAAAGAATCCTATTTTCTAGTAAAGCTCAGAGTTTTACAGTTAGAAAAGAGATTTCGGAAAAAAACCAGAGATTTTGAGATAGTTTTATTTTCAGATTAACAAATATTTTAAGAAGAACTTAAGTTTCTATTTTAAACTGTCTACTCACTTAGATCGTTCAAACCGTCTAATCCCCCCTCCACTCCCAGTTTCTCTATTTTGCAGATAATCCAGAAGGACGAGCTTGACATGATGGATACTGATGGTAGTCACTAGAGGGTTTGGTCCACCAGGTCGAGTCAGAGTTTAGTTCGGTTAGTGTTAGAAAATGTCATGTATCATATAGTTGTTTAGTAAAGAATATACATGTAAAGAGTTAAAAATGTTCATTACTAAAGTGGTGATGTTTTGTGAATTCGAGTATTTAGTTAAAAAGTATTATGCATTTATGATCATAAATTAGACAACGGCCATGTACTTGAGTTTATACATGAGATGAGTTTCATAGTTAGAAAGTCAGGGGCTTAGGGGGATAATATGACCTATTCTCTGTCGGTAACATCTCCCAAATCGGGGATGTTACAAAGATGGTATCAGAGCCTGGTCTAGGGAATCAGTGACTGCAGTGGGTAGAGTGTTGGGGTTTTTTATACATAGTATTGTCTGGGATACTGATGAGTGGTATTTCTATCACTATTTCCCACTCATTTAAACTAATATTTTGTATAGTTTCTTGAGTTTTGTGAACGTTTTGATGTATTTTGTGTTATTTTGCAGATAAATAAAGTTTTGAAAGCATTGGAGACAATTTGGGGGCAAAATGGACAAAATTGGACAAAAAGGGCAAAATCGTCATTTCAGCGTCACGACGCTGAAGCCTTGCGCGTCGCGACGCCCAGCGTGCGCCGAATCTGCTAAAATGCGCCGGGTCCACAAATCAGAATCTGAGAAAAGTTTGACTTTGCTAACGTGCGCCGTGCCACGTGTCACCATCACAACGGAGATGCTAAAATGCGCCGTGCCACGTGTCGAAATCTTATTGCTTGGACGGCCACCGCCCACGTGTCGCCACATCATCTTCCACATCAGCAGCCACGTCAGCAAGTCAACCGAGTCAACATGCCACGTCATCATCAGCCAATCACAGTGCGACACGTGTCAACATTTCATTCGTCCGACGGCCGCCGCCCCACGTGTCGCCACGTCGCCTTCCACATCATCAGCGTGACGCAAGCAATGACGTCATTAACAGTTGACACATCAGCATGACGTAAGCAATGACGTCATGAACAGTGCCACGTCATCGGATAAGATTCTGAGCCTACCAACCAGCTCGTGACACGTGTCGAACTGTACCCAGCGTCGCGACGCTAGTGCAATTTGGGAGTCGCGACGCTGGACCCTTACTCGAGCCTATAAATAGAGATCGAATTTTCAGTTTTCATTACACCTTTCTCTCTCTTTTCTTAGTTCTAAATTGAGAGCTTCTCTCTCTAGAATATTTTAGTTTAAGTTTTGTAAATATTTTTAATTACTTTTTAATAGTAATAGTAATTTTACTTTCTTACTTCTTACAATTTTTACTATTTACTATGTGTAGGTAACTTTTCACCGCTAAGGTAAAAAGGTAATTCTTTTACTATTGCTATTTAGATTAATCTCCCTAAAATATAATATATAAACTATTTATAACCGGACTTAATAAGGATACCGCCAGATTGGTCGGTTGGTTATTAAATAATTATTCCGCCTTTATGGCTGGTTTATTTTTGTTCCGCCTTTATGGCTGGTATATTTCTGTTCCGCCTTTATGGCTGGTTTAATAACAAATATTACCGCCTTTATGGCTGGTTGATAAAATTATCACAAGTATATATTATATTTTATGGGAGATTTCTAATTAGTATTTAGTAGAAGTTAATTCCTTTTTCCTTAGCATTTTATTTATTTTTCTGCATTTACATTTTAGTTTTTAGTATTTTTATCTTTGTTTTACTAGTCCTAACTATGTGTTGTAACTAAGTTAGTATACTAGGGTGTGATGATTTCTAATATCACCGTATTAAAAAAGGGTTAGATTATAGTTTGGGTAACTAAAAGAATTATTTGTTGAGTCATAACCTTAATGCCTTTTTATTAACTGATCACTAATAAAATTGATTAGATAAACTTAAAATGAACTAGACATAGGGATTTTAAGTTTAAAGACATTATACTCAACAACCCACGATCTTCCTTAAGGATAGATAAACCTTTAATAGATTTCCTTACAGGATAGGAATATACCTGTCGGGCGGGGGTAGTCATAATTGGAACTCAATCTTAATGAATCTAGGTAATTTAATTGACATAGACATATGGTTCAATTGGATTATACTAGGTATTTGTAAATGATCATTCGGAAGAGGCTTTTACATAATTTAGTGTTCCAGATTAATAATTCAATATTTTACCCAACTATAATATAACTACTTCATCTTTTAATAGATATTAGAAAGATTCACAACCCTAGATCTTTGAGTCTTTTATTTTCCTTAGTATTTTCTTTTGTCTTTTTATCTTTTTATTTATTTAGCAAATCTACAAATCAAATCATTCAAGCAATCAATTCCTTCTCCCTCAATTAGATATTTGTAAATAAATAGTATCAACAATTAATAACAATAGTAGGAATTAAGTCCTCGTGGGATCGATATTTTTATACTACTTGAACGATACGTGCGCTTGCGTTATACGTGTGTGTTTACGCCGGTCAAGTTTTTGGCGTCGTTGCCGGGGACTTATTTTTCTTGAGTTGTTAATTTTGAAACTATCAAATTTACTTATATCTAATTTTCTTTCTTTTATTTTGTAATTTTTATTTCTTTTGTTTTCAGGTGATTAAAAAATGGAACACTACTGGGAGATTGAAAGATTACGAGCGTTACAAGAAGATACACCCCAAATCTGGGAGAAACAGTCCGGTTTTCTGAGGCCTGTTGTTCAGCCCAATGAATATCACTGGATGCCAGAATCAAGCAATATCACATTTGCTCAACAGAATGAAATGGGGAGATGTGTAATTTGTGATGGTAACCACCCGAGCGATCAATGTATTTACCTTTCAGAGTGGCAGAATTTTTGGAATCAACCAAGGTACGAAGAATCATCACATTTTCCATCTTATCCACCATCTTCCTTCGATTCTTATCAAGAACCAGAACCATCCGAGGAAGATCAATTGATTCACATGTTCAAAGAACAAGCAGTTCGATTTGATGCACAAATTCAGAGTAACGCAGGATCCATACAGAGAATGACAGATCAGATCAGACAATTAATAGAAAACCAGAGCTATATACCTCAAGAATCATTTTCAGATGAAGCCTCAGAGTACCAAACATTTCACGATGACACTTTAGCAAAAGAGGAGGCTGAGGAGAATCAAGAACCAGAGGTATCAGTTCAGGAACCCGAACCGACAAAGTCTCGATTTGATTTCTATTATTCAGATTCTGACGAGGATGAAACTGAGCTATTTGTACCAAATACATCAAAAATTGAGGATGGAATTCTGTATCCTCAAAATGAAGATCTTGGAGATTCCATTGCACAAATGTTTGATGAAGATCTACCTGAGCCAATCATTTCAACCAGATCAGAGGATGAAGACCTAAAATCTGACATTTCTTTTCATCCTCAGGTTAACAATTTTGAAACATGTATTTCACAGATGACAGATGAAGAGCTGAATGCAGAAATTTTAAAATACATCTGTGAAGAAAAGGTGGAACAAGAAGCAAAGCAAATGGAGGAGCAAATGTCTGACCTTAATAAAGATCCAGAACATTCAGGAAAAACATTGCTGTTTTGGGGAGTACAAACCAAAGATATCAACCAGAAGCTTGACAGAATGGAACTTCCATTCCAAGTCAAGCACCATACGAGACCTCCTGACTTTTTTTCTTTCTTTTCAGGAACCAATGGAGCAACAAAGATCAAAAAGGTGGCACGAGCACTGAATGAGACAAAATTCTTTTTGCCACTTTACCGTTGGAAGAGACCCTTCAAAAGCAACGCTCACGGGATTGTCTTTGATAGGACATCCAAAACGACGCTGAAACCTCCTGACAGATGAATTTCAGTCACGTCTGGCTGAAGACGAAAAATTAGCGCTAGCAGGGAGGCAACCCATGCAATTTGTTGTAATTTCTGTTTTCATATTTTGTGTATACATGTTGTAGACTTTTTAATTTTGTGTGTTATTTTTGTAGGGAAAAGCACAAACGGAGCATTTTAAGACAGATGGAATTGTGTTTGGCAATCAAAGAGGAGAAACAATTCATTAACGATGGCTGAATAAGGAATGAAATCTTAAGACGCATCCTAAAGGATTTATATACCAAACGAGTGGCGTATTGCATACACAATTCCGTTGCCTTAATTATTGCTTTGATTCGCTTTTCTTTTGTAATTATCTTTATTTTCGTAGACAGGATCCAGACTTTTTGACCTTTCACGATCTCTTTTGTTGTTTAGCTAACAATCGTCCTTGGAAGATATTAGTGCTATTATACTCACCCTTTTCAGGTACTATAAATTCAGCCCGTCATTGCACTTTTGAAGGCATCCATAGTTGAGAAAGAAATACATAAAAAAATGGAAACACTTCAAGAAGACGAGTTGAAAACATCTGTGTGTTTTGCGGTAGTACTGTTGGTACTAAACCACAATACATAGAAGCAGCACAGGAATTGGGTCGAGTCTTAGCCGCAAGGAATATGCACTTAATATATGGCGGAGGCAATCTTGACTAATGGGGATCGTTTCAAAAGCCGTACAAGAAGGAGGCAGTCATGTTTTGGGAATCATCCCAAAACCCTTGGCAGAGCGAATCTTATTGGATCATCAAACGGAGAGGAACTGATCGTGCCAGGTATGTCTGAACGACTGGTAGAAATGATTAACCGTTCTGATGCTTTTATTGCTTTGCCAGGTGGCTTGGGTACATTAGAGGAAATTTTTATAGTACTATCTTGGGCGAACCTGAACATACACCAGAAACCGCTTGGACTGCTACGTTGATGGATTTTATGATTTTCTTTGTGTGTTTCTTGATGATGCTCGGAGAAATGGGTTCGTGTCAAAACCTATGAAAGAACTCCTCTTACTGCCAGAACTGCACCGGATCTAATTGATCAACTCGTAGCCTTTGAACCACAAGTTGACCCTATCATTTCAAAGATAAAATGGTCCGAGGATGATCGTGGTAAGAAGCGTCGAATTAATCTGGATCTTAACCTTTAATTTCCTAGAATTTCAACTAATCAGGTACTATCTTCTAAACTTTCTTACTGTTTAAAGACATTGGGGACAATGTCTCATTTAGGTTTGGGGGTGAGGTATAGTTAATAGTACTTGTTTGTATTATGTTTATTTTTAGTCCAAAATTTTTCGAAAAATACAAAAAAAAAAATTAAAAAATTAATAAAAACAATGGGCATATTTAAAGCTAGGTGATGGTTTGGTGTCTTCCTTCACTCACTACCTTTTTATAAGGAAAAGCTGTGGAGGCACCTAGATAATCATTCACTTGTAGTGTGTTGTGATAGACTAGTTTGGAGGACTCGTTGTTTATTCCTGACAACAAGCGATAAGAGCCTAAGGGGCTTGGGTATTTAAGTGAGCCTCGCTCCACCTTCCCTCTGGGGAATCTACAACGGGAAGTCCATTCGACAGTTAGTCACACACCATAAATTCGTGGCACGTACCACAGGTATAAAAATGTGGTTCACTGGTCGCTTGAAACCTTGAGTGGGGAGTCTAGTTGTGAACAATCTTCGTAGCGAGAGCCTTTAAAAAAAATGTAAAATAGTTATAGACCAGTAAAATGTTTTGTTGTTATGTTGACTAAAAAGATGAAATTGGTAAGAAATAGCTGTGTAAGGAATTTCCACTCCTGAGACGTATTTCAAACCTAATTCAAAACAAGTTAATTTTTGTTTATTCACTTTTGAATTATTAATCTGTAAATTCTCCATTAAACTGACTAAAATGAATCTTCATATACTTAGTTAGCAGATATTATCAACATACATGGTAACATACAGACATAAGCTAAAATTGAAAAGTTTGTAATATCCAGTACTCTAGTTCATTTGGAGGAAACATCTAAAAAAAATAGTGATGAAAAAAAAAAAAAAATCTGAGATCCGAGTTATTAAGTCTGTAAGGGTATTTTAATACCTAGTGCCCTAAAACCAACTGGTTTGGGAGTCATTGGCCCAAAGCTCGTTACATGGATCAAAAATGATGAAAAATTTATATATATGTATATATATCTGAAGTCTGAGTAATTAAGTACGTAGGGATTGTTTTAAACACTGATGCCCTAAAGCCAACTGGTTTGGGAGTCACCGACCTAAAGCTCGCTACTATAGATGATTGATATTTGTATATAATAAAAAATAAGAAAAGAAAACTAACAAATCGAAAAAATCAGAAAATCATAAAATTTATTCCATTACTACAAAAGATGTGAATTCTGATAAAAACTTTAGGACAAAAACATATTACTCTCTTATCAACTTCACTTATGACCATTGTGGGCAAAAATGAGTTGTTTAATATTTTGTTGGCTGTTGTATAGAAGAATGGT
This sequence comes from Zanthoxylum bungeanum, assembly GCA_019454045.1. Classification (NCBI taxonomy): domain Eukaryota; kingdom Viridiplantae; phylum Streptophyta; class Magnoliopsida; order Sapindales; family Rutaceae; genus Zanthoxylum; species Zanthoxylum bungeanum. Next base: position 33,881 of record SKCR01024969.1, on the reverse strand, counting down.
AAAAATAATCGGAGAATTTACTTATTCAGTAATTCAAAAGTGAAACCAACCATCTAGTAACTTGGATTAGAAATTTCACCTGATTAGTCACTAACATCTTTATTCTCTGTTCGCTTGTCTTTTTGATTTTGTGCATTAGTTTCACTACCTTTTACTTTTATAAAATGTTTGTGGGTTCATTGCTGTAACCTTCACGATAACTACAACTCGTCCACTAGGGACACCTAGGGGTTTAAAGGCTTGTTGCATATGCTAAATGCAACCGTGATCCCTACGAAAGTGGCTTAGTTAAATGTTTATTTTTATTGTTATTTTATTTTATATTTTGCTCGAGGATAGCAAAATTTTGGTTTGGGGGTGTGATGAGTGGTATTCTACTATCACTATTTCCCACTCATTTAAACTAATATTTTGTATAGTTTCTTGAGTTTTTGTGAACGTTTTGATGTATTTTGTTGTTATTTTTTCCAGATAAATAAAGTTTTGAAAGCATTGGAGACAATTTGGGGGCAAAATGGACAAAATTGGACAAAAAGGGCAAAATCGTCATTTCAGCGTCAGCGACGCTGAAGCCTGCGCGTCGCGACGCCCCAGCGTGCGCCGAATCTGCTAAAATGCGCCGGGTCCACAAATCAGAATCTGAGAAAAGTTGGACTTTGCTAACGTGCGCCGTGCACGTGTCACCATCACACGGAGATGCTAAAATGCGCCGTGCCACGTGTCGAAATCTTATTGCTTGGACGGCCACCGCCCACGTGTCGCCACATCATCTTCCACATCAGCAGCCACGTCAGCAAGTCAACCGAGTCAACATGCCACGTCATCATCAGCCAATCACAGTGCGACACGTGTCAACATTTCATTCGTCCGACGGCCGCCGCCCCACGTGGTCGCCACGTCGCCTTCCACATCATCAGCGTGACGCAAGCAATGACGTCATTAACAGTTGACACATCAGCATGACGTAAGCAATGACGTCATGAACAGTGCCACGTCATCGGATAAGATTCTGAGCCTACCAACCAGCTCGTGACACGTGTCGAACTGTACCCAGCGTCGCGACGCTAGTGCAATTTGGAGTCGCGACGCTGGACCCTTACTCGAGCCTATAAATAGAGATCGAATTTTCAGTTTTCATTACACCTTCTCTCTCTTTTCTTAGTTCTAAATTGAGAGCTTCTCTCTCTAGAATATTTAGTGTTAAGTTTTGTAAATATTTTAATTACTTTTTAATAGTAATAGTAATTTTACTTTCTTACTTCTTACAATTTTTACTATTTACTATGTGTAGGTAACTTTTCACGCTAAGGTAAAAAGGTAATTCTTTTACTATTGCTATTTAGATTAATCTCCCTAAAATATAATATATAAACTATTATAACCGGACTTATAAGGATACCGCCATTGGTCGGTTGGTTATTAAATAATTATTCAGCCTTTATGGCTGTTTTATTTTTTTTCCGCCTTTATGGCTTGGTATGTTTCTTTTCCGCCTTTATGGCTGGTTTAATAACAAATATTACCGCGCTTTATGGCTGGTTGATAAAATTATCACAAGTATATATTATATTTTATGGGAGATTTCTAATTAGTATTTAGTAGAAGTTAATTCCTTTTTCCTTAGCATTTTATTTATTTTTCTGCATTTACATTTTAGTAATTTTTATCTTTGTTTTACTAGTCCTAACTATTGTTGTAACTAAGTTAGTATACTAGGGTGTGATGATTTCTAATATCACCGTATTAAAAAAGGGTTAGATTATAGTTTGGGTAACTAAAAGAATTATTTGTTGAGTCATAACCTAATGCCTTTTTATTAACTGATCACTAATAATTGATTAGATAAAACTTAAAATGAACTAGACATAGGGATTTTAAGTTTAAAGACATTATACTCAACAACCCACGATCTTCCTTAAGGATAGATAAACCTTTAATAGATTTCCTTACAGGATAGGAATATACCTGTCGGGCGGGGTTAGTCTTAATTGGAACTAACCTTAATGAATCTAGGTAATTTAATTGACATAGACATATGGTTCAATTGGATTATACTAGGTATTTGTAATGATCATTCGGAAAGAGCTTTTACATAATTTAGTGTTCCAGATTAATAATTCAATATTTTACCCAACTATAATATAACTACTTCATCTTTTATAGATATAGAAAGATTCACAACCCTAGATCTTTGAGTCTTTTATTTTCCTTAGTATTTTCTTTTGTCTTTTTATCTTTTATTTATTTAGCAAATCTACAAATCAAATCATTCAAGCAATCAATTCCCTTCTCCCTCAATTATTGATAAATTTGTAAACAATAGTAACAATTAATAAAATAGTAGGAATTAAGTCAGTCTCGTCGATCATTTTTATACTACTTGAACGATACGTGCGCTTGCGTTATACGTGTGTTTTACGCCGGTCAAGTTTTTGGCGTCGTTGCGGGGACTTATTTTTCTTGAGTTGTTAATTTTGAAACTATCAATTTACTTATATCTAATTTTCTTTCTTTTATTTTGTAATTTTTATTTCTTTTGTTTTCAGGTGATTAAAAATGGAACACTACTGGGAGATTGAAAGATTACGAGCGTTACAAGAAGATACACCCCAAATCTGGGAGAAACAGTCCCGGTTTTTCTTGAGGCCCTGTTGTTCAGCCCAATGAATATCACTGGATGCCAGAATCAAGCAATATCACATTGCTCAACAGAATGAAATGGGGAGATGTGTAATTTGTGATGGTAACCACCACCCGAGCGATCAATGTATTTACCTTTCAGAGTTCAGGTGGCAGAATTTTTGGAATCAACCAAGGTACGAAGAATCATCATATTTTCCATCTTATCCACCATCTTCCTTCGATTCTTATCAAGAACCAGAACCATCCGAGGAAGATCAATTGATTCACATGTTCAAAGAACAAGCAGTTCGATTTGATGCACAAATTCAGAGTAACGCAGGATCCATACAGAGAATGACAGATCAGATCAGACAATTAATAGAAAACCAGAGCTATATACCTCAAGAATCATTTTCAGATGAAGCCTCAGAGTACCAAACATTTCACGATGACACTTAGCAAAAGAGGAGGCTGAGGAGAATCAAGAACCAGAGATCAGTTCAGGAACCCGAACCGACAAAGTCTCGATTTGATTTCTATTATTCAGATTCTGACGAGGATAAACTGAGCTATTTGTACCAAATACATCAAAAATTGAGGATGGAATTCTGTATCCTCAAAATGAAGATCTTGGAGATTCCATTGCACAAATGTTTGATGAAGATCTACCTGAGCCAATCATTTCAACCAGATCAGAGGATGAAGACCTAAAATCTGACATTTCTTTTCATCCTCAGGTTAACAATTTTGAAACATGTATTTCACAGATGACAGATGAAGAGCTGAATGCAGAAATTTTAAAATACATCTGTGAAGAAAAGGTGGAACAAGAAGCAAAGCAAATGGAGGAGCAAATGTCTGACCTTAATAAAGATCCAGAACATTCAGGAAAAACATTGCTGTTTTGGGGAGTACAAACCAAAGATATCAACCAGAAGCTTGACAGAATGGAACTTCCATTCCAAGTCAACACCATACGAGACCTCCTGACTTTTTTTCTTTCTTTTCTTTGCAGAAACCAATGGAGCAACAAAGATCAAAAAGGTGGCACGAGCACTGAATGAGACAAAATTCTTTTTGCCACTTTACCGTTGGAAGAGACCCTTCAAAAGCAACGCTCACGGGATTGTCTTTGATAGGACATCCAAAACGACGCTGAAACCTCCTTGACAGATGAATTTCAGTCACGTCTGGCTGAAGACGAAATTTAGCGCTAGCAGGGAGGCAACCCATGCAATTTGTTGTAATTTCTGTTTTCATATTTTGTGTATACATGTTGTAGACTTTTTAATTTTGTGTGTTATTTTTGTAGGGAAAAGCACAAACGGAGCATTTTAAGACAGATGGAATTGTGTTTGGCAATCAAAGAGGAGAAACAATTCATTAACGATGGCTGAATAAGGAATGAAATCTTAAGACGCATCCTAAAGGATTTATATACCAAACGAGTGGCGTATTGCATACACAATTCCGTTGCCTTAATTATTGCTTTGATTCGCTTTTCTTTTGTAATTATCTTTATTTTCGTAGACAGGATCCAGACTTTTTGACCTTTCACGATCTCTTTTGTTGTTTAGCTAACAATCGTCCTTTGGAAGATATTAGTGCTATTATTACTCACCCTTTTCAGGTACTATAAATTCAGCCCGTCATTGCACTTTTGAAGGCATCCATAGTTGATAAAGAAATACATAAAAAAAATGGAAACCACTTCAAGAAGACGAGTTGAAAACATCTGTGTGTTTTGCGGTAGTACTGTTGGTACTAAACCACAATACATAGAAGCAGCACAGGAATTGGGTCGAGTCTTAGCCGCAAGGAATATGCACTTAATATATGGCGGAGGCAATCTTGGACTAATGGGGATCGTTTCAAAAGCCGTACAAGAAGGAGGCAGTCATGTTTTGGGAATCATCCCAAAACCCTTGGCAGAGGCGAATCTTATTGGATCATCAAACGGAGAGGAACTGATCGTGCCAGGTATGTCTGAACGACTGGTAGAAATGATTAACCGTTCTGATGCTTTTATTGCTTTGCCAGGTGGCTTGGGTACATTAGAGGAAATTTTTATAGTACTATCTTGGGCGAACCTGAACATACACCAGAAACCGCTTGGACTGCTCAACGTTGATGGATTTTATGATTTTCTTTGTGTGTTTCTTGATGATGCTCGGAGAAATGGGTTCGTGTCAAAGCCTATGAAAGAACTCCTCTTTACTGCCAGAACTGCACCGGATCTAATTGATCAACTCGTAGCCTTTGAACCACAAGTTGACCCTATCATTTCAAAGATAAAATGGTCCGAGGATGATCGTGGTAAGAAGCGTCGAATTAATCTGGATCTTAACCTTTAATTTCCTGTAGAATTTCAACTAATCAGGTACTATCTTCTAAACTCTTCTTCTACTGTTTAAAGACATTGGGGACAATGTCTCATTTAGGTTTGGGGGTGAGGTATAGTTAATAGTACTTGTTTGTATTATGTTTTTATTTTTAGTCCAAAATTTTTCGAAAAATACAAAAAAAAAATTAAAAAATTTAATAAAAACAATGGGCATATTTAAAGCTAGGTGATGGTTTGGTGTCTTCCTTCACTCACTACCTTTTTATAAGGAAAAGCTGTGGAGGCACCTAGATAATCATTCACTTGTAGTGTGTTGTGATAGACTAGTTTGGAGGACTCGTTGTTTATTCCTGACAACAAGCGATAAGAGCCTAAGGGGCTTGGGTATTTAAGTGAGCCTCGCTCCACCTTCCCTCTGGGGAATCTACAACGGGAGTCCATTCGACAGTTAGTCACACACCATAAATTCGTTGGCACGTACCACAAGTATAAAAAATGTGCGTTCACTTGGTCGCTTGACCCTTGAGTGGGAGTCCTAGTTGTGAACAATCCTTCGTCAGCGAGAGCCTTTAAAAAAAAATGTAAATTATAGTTATATGACCAGTAGAATGTTTTGTTGTTATGTTGACTAAAAAGATGAAATTGGTAAGAAATAGCTGTGTAAGGAATTTCCACTCCTGAGACGTATTTCAAACCTAATTCAAAACAAGTTAATTTTTGTTTATTCACTTTTGAATTATTAAATCTGTAAATTCTCCATAAAACTGACTAAAATGAATCTTCATATACTTAGTTAGCAGATATTATCAACATACATGGTAACATACAGACATAAGCTAAAATTGAAAAGTTTGTAATATCCAGTACTCTAGTTCATTTGGAGGAAACATCTAAAAAAAATAGTGATGGAATAAAAAAAAAAAAAATCTGAGATCCGAGTTATTAAGTCTGTAAGGGTATTTTAATACCTAGTGCCCTAAAAACCAACTGGTTTGGGAGTCATTGGCCCAAAGCTCGTTACACATGGATCAAAAATGATGAAAAATTTATATATATGTATATATATCTGAAGTCTGAGTAATTAAGTACTTAGGGGTGTTTTAACACCTGATGCCCTAAAGCCAACTGGTTTGGGAGTCACCGACCTAAAGCTCGCTACATAGATGGAAGATATTGTATATAAATAAAAAATAGAGAAAAAAATCAAGAAAAAATCAGAAAAATCAGAAAATTTATTCCATTACTACAAAAAGATGTGAATTCTGATAAAAACTTTAGGACAAAAATATTACTCTCTTATCAACTTCACTTATGACCGTTGTGGGCAAAAATGAGTTGTTTAATATTTTGTTGGCTGTGTATATGAAAATGGTAAAAATAATCGGAGAATTTACTTATTCAGTAATTCAAAAGTGAAACAAAACATCTAGTAACTTGGATTAGAAATTTCACCTGATTAGTCACTAACATCTTTATTCTCTTTTCGCTTGTCTTTTGCTTTTGTGTTGTGTGTGCATTAGTTTCACTACCTTTTTACTTTTATAAAATGTTTGTGGGTATCATTGCTGTAAACCTTCACGACTACAACTCGTCCACTAGGGACACCTAGGGGTTTAAAGGCTTGTTGCATATGCTAAATGCAACCGTGATCCCTACGAAAGTGGCTTAGTTAAATGTTATTTATGTTATTTTATTTTATATTTTGCTCGAGACTAGCAAAATGTTAGGTTTGGGGGTGTGATGAGTGGTATTTCTATCACTATTTCCCACTCATTTAAACTAATATTTTGTATAGTTTCTTGAGTTTTGTGAACGTTTGATGTATTTTGTGTTATTTATTTTGCAGATAAATAAAGTTTTGAAAGCATTGGAGACAATTTGGGGGCAAAATGGACAAAATTGGACAAAAAGGGCAAAATCGTCATTTCAGAGTCGCGACGCTGAAGCCTTGCGCGTCGCGACGCCTATCGTGCGCCGAATCTGCTAAAGCGCCGGGTCCACAAATCAGAATCTGAGAAAAGTTTGACTTTGCTAACGTGCGCCGTGCCACGTGTCACTATCACAACGGAGATGCTAAAATGCGCCGTGCCACGTGTCGAAATCTTATTGCTTGGACGGCCACCCCCCACCGTGTCGCCACATCATCTTCCACATCAGCACCCACGTCAGCAATCAACCGAGTCAACATGCCACATCATCATCAGCCAATCACAGCGCGACACGTGTCAACATTTCATTCGTCCGACGGCGCCCCGCCCCACGTGTCGCCACGTCGCCTTCCACATCATCAAGCGTGACGCAAGCAATGACGTCATGAACAGTTGACACATCAGCATGACGTAAGCAATGACGTCATGAACAGTGCCACGTCATCGGATAAGATTCTGAGCCTACCAACCAGCTCGTGACACGTGTCGAACTGTACCCAGCGTCGCGACGCTAGTGCAATTTGGAGTCGCGACGCTGGACCCTTACTCGAGCCTATAAATGAGATCGAATTTTCAGTTTTCATTACACCTTTCTCTCTCTTTTCTTAGTTCTAAATTGAGAGCTTCTCTCTCTAGAATATTTTTTAGTTTAAGTTTTGTAAATATTTTTAATTACTTTTTAATAGTAATAGTAATTTTACTTTCTTACTTCTTACAATTTTTACTATTTACTATGTGTAGGTAACTTTTCACCGCTAAGGTAAAAAGGTAATTCTTTTACTATTGCTATTTAGATTAATCTCCCTAAAATATAATATATAAACTATTTATAACCGGACTTAATAAGGATACCGCCAGATTGGTCGGTTGGTTATTAAATAATTATTCAGCCTTTATGGCTGGTTTATTTTTGTTCCGCCTTTATGGCTGGTATATTTCTGTTCCGCCTTTATGGCTGGTTTAATAACAAATATTACCGCCTTTATGGCTGGTTGATAAAATTATCACAAGTATATATTATATTTTATGGGAGATTTCTAATTAGTATTTAGTAGAAGTTAATTCCTTTTTCCTTAGCATTTTATTTATTTTTCTGCATTTACATTTTAGTAATTTTATCTTGTTTTTACTAGTCCTAACTATGTGTTGTAACTAAGTTAGTATACTAGGGTGTGATGATTTCTAATATCACCGTATTAAAAAGGGTTAGATTATAGTTTGGGTAACTAAAAGAATTATTTGTTGAGTCATAACCTTAATGCCTTTTTATTAACTGATCACTAATAAAATTGATTAGATAAAACTTAAAATGAACTAGACATAGGGATTTTAAGTTTAAAGACATTATACTCAACAACCCACGATCTTCCTTAAGGATAGATAACCTTTAATAGATTTCCTTACAGGATAGGAATATACCTGTCGGGCGGGGGTAGTCTTAATTGGAACTTAACCTTAATGAATCTAGGTAATTTAATTGACATAGACATAGGTTCAATTGGATTATACTAGGTATTTGTAAATGATCATTCGGAAGAGGCATTTACATAATTTAGTGTTCCAGATTAATAATTCAATATTTTACCCAACTATAATATACTACTTCATCTTTTAATAGATATTAGAAAGATTCACAACCCTAGATATTTGAGTCTTTTATTTTCCTTAGTATTTTCTTTTGTCTTTTTATCTTTTTATTTATTTAGCAAATCTACAAATCAAATCATTCAAGCAATCAATTCCCTTCTCCCTCAATTAGATATTTGTAAATAAATAGTATCAACAATTAATAACAATAGTAGGAATTAAGTCCTCGTGGGATCGATATTTTTATACTACTTGAACGATACGTGCGCTTGCGTTATACGTGTGTGTTTACGCCGGTCAGATACTAGTATGCGGGGCACTACCTCTCCAGTATCTGATCCTCGAGTACGTCCCCAATCCCTTTAGATAGGTTAGTAAGCTTTCTCAGACTATTCGAATAGTATTATTTATGGAAACAACTATACTCTAGATCCAAATTGAAAATTCTCTTGTAGTTATCTTGGCTTATCACCAGAAGTACAGACAAGCTATGAGATAAGGGAGTGGAAAGCGAAATCTATAAGAAAAGTAAAAGAGAACGCACAAATGCTTAAAGTAACCAGATAGTAGTAAGAATCAGAGATACATAGTTAGATAGTAAAAGATAACACCAAAATTTGTAGTAAAGGAGAATATAGCGAGCCTAAGCAAGAGTAAAAATATCGATTAGACTCAAGTAAAGTTCCTTCCCTCCAAATAAGATTCCCTTCCTACTCAGAAATGTTTTCCAAACAGATCCTATAGTCCTTGAGTACCTCGTATAGGCAGCGAGTTCCCCGAATAATGAAGAGTATCCATAGGGCAAAAGAAGCAAGAAATCAGGATCAGTGGTGGAGGTTTCCAATAGACAAGAGATGTCAAAAAATATATAGAGATTTTAGATCCCCCAAACCCAGGCCCGTAAGCAAACAAATGAAGGTCGTAAGGAAATATGATTAATTACCTTATTTCAAGAAACCTGATATAGATGCGACCCTAAGTTACCTAGGTTCTAATTCCTTAGTAATACCAGTCAAAGAAGCGGCCTTGACAGAGTTTATCCCATACCTACCTTAAATTAGTAATAGACTATGTCAGGACATAAAGTATCAGAATAAGAAATTGGTACCTATTGAGATATAAATTCCTGCCCCACTCTATACCAGCCTAGATAAAGATAACCGTAAGAAAAATTCGATAAAAATTTAACTTAAGTCAGAAAAAACTAAATGATAGACTACCCAAGAAAGAACTAAGAAGGATTTAAGAGATAGAAAATAAAGAACCTGACTCGAGTTTACAAGGGATAAGTAGTAGTACCTGTGAGAAATCATAGATCAGGCAAATACCAGTAGGAGTCAGCGTGAACTCAAAAGAATAGACTTATGAGATGAGAAACACTCAGAACTTAACAAAAACGTACCAGTACATACAGAAAGATCAGATGGTAAAGTTGCAACCTGTAATTAGAATAGAAAACAGAGATCTACGAAGTAGCCAAAAGAATGAACCCCCAATAGACTCAGTGGCATGTCTTAGAGCCAAGAGGTAGAATATTAAAACAGTAAAAAGGAAACAGAAAATAATAAGAGAATTCATTACGTACAGTGACATAGATAATGTATCTTGGAAACAGCAACATAAGTGAAAACCTCGAGTGATTAATCAAGATTAAGAAACTGTAAGACATGGAATAGTACATACAGTTTCTAGTAGTATGAATGATAATTATTCCTTCCAGTAACCTTACTTCAGTAAGTATATGGTCACTCAATCAGGAGTGGGAAGCATGTGTATACCCCTCGACTTGTAGCTTAGCAAAGATTTGAATAAGTAAAGGCGTGGGATATGATGGACGAATCATGAAATAACTAGATACTTGAACAAAAGAACATATAAACCCCAAGAAAGTAAGGGTCCCAAAAGAGTAAGGAATTAAAGTAAGCAACATATAGCAACACAAAAGTAAGATACCTGACTTATACAGAGTTTCCCATAGCATAGACACCCAATTTATTCATGATTAATAAAAGTGTAGTATCCAAGCCAATGAATTGGTAGCGATGCCGTAACATTTATTTATATATGGAGTTTCCAAGGAAGTGCGGACTTAAGAGATCCAAGAAAATGAGATAAGGAGGAAAGTCTAGTAATAGAGCAAAATTTAGAAAAGCAGGATAACAATGGGAGTACGGTAGGAGTTTGTGAGAGCATGAGCCTTATAGAGATTTTTAGTAGGAAGTAGTATGAGTAATAGCCAGAGGTAAATTATGAGTAAAGCTGAAAGAGATAATTCAAATGGCTTTAGCAGAAGAACCTTAGTCTGGGAGTTAACACCAGATATGCAGATAAGAGAGTCCTAAGCTCATGGATAAGCAGCACATGCAATTGCAACACGGGTAATTAGTGAGAACACAACAATGAGAAGGCTTTAGGACAAGCCTCACCCTCCCAGCTCTCGTTAGATAACGGCAACAAGGATAGACCTTGATGTTCGCCTCGCGATATTCCTAGAATCAAGTGTATGTGTATTGAAAGGAGATCGAAACATAAAGCCTTTGAATACAGTACAAAAAATAGAATGGAAGTGGAAAATAGCCCTAAGAAGAGATTTAAAAGAAAATTTATTTAGATAAAGCTATGAAGAGATAGAGTACTAATTTAGTAGTGACGAGAATATAAAAGAATAGTGTTAGACATGGATAGAGATGTGTGGAGATGATATCCTTCTGGTAAGGAAACAGAGACATAGATCACGAAATTCCCAGGTATAGAAAAAGATAAGAAGAGAAGTCAATAAGGTCAATAAGTCGAAGGTTCAAAAGAGAAACTATCGAGGTTCAGTGATAATAGGAGAGAATATTGAGTAAGTAATGACAGAAGGGCGTAACAATAAGATTTTTCAGTAATGAAATGAAACTAAAGTTCTATTACATCTCAGTTCAAGTAATTAAGATAAAGTAACCAGCCATAGTTAAGTCAACCAGATAGTTACAGGTATGGGTGGTTTAGTAAATGTGTAGTATAGTATGAAAACGAAAAGACAAGTTATTATAGTGCTACATTTAGTACAGTGGGTGAGTTATCAAGCTATAATTCATGAAAACGGTCATGGGATAAAGATGGAATTTACAAGTTTATGAGTATCTGAATAATGACATCCAATAGAGAAAACTAAGAAAGCAATAAAGGAGGGAAATACCCTAGCATATCACCAGATATGGAAAACAAGTTAGTAACGAACATCGTAATTGAACTTAAGGTAGCAACAAAAATAAAGTACAGATAGAGTATGAACTGTAACTAGAACTAAATCGCCAACAATAACATCAAGAATGGAATACAATTTAAGCAAAAGTATGTATACGATTAAGCTCACCTTAGGAACTTTGTTTCTAAGTCATTAGTCGAATAAGGAATATTCCAAAGACGCTACCTAGAATTAACCTTCCTAATACAAGCCATTCAATAAATATCACTAGTTAGCAAGAGATACAAGGAGAATTTGACATTGTATTATGAAGTGCTAAGCTCCATAGATAACAAGAGAAGTGAGAACTTAGAAGAACAGAACCCATAAGTAGTTGAAGCTTAGTGAGAAAATAGAAAGTTAAATAGTTAAGTTATGGAGATGAACACTAGTTTGTGATACGTAAGCAGCGTTAAGGGAATATACAAGAGATTATTCCTTTTACACTTGCACAAGAATAGAATAAGTACACGCGAAAGGCTTAACCATGGAGAACGCTAGTAGTTGAGAGAAGTTCGAAAGTACATGTTGGGAAGAACCAGATGGAGACAATAAAATTTAGCCATAGCTAGGAATCGAAGAATGAGATTTCTATAAGACGTAACAATAGTCGTAGCTAGACGGTAGTATTAAGTACCCAGTAGAACTCTTAAGAAGCAAGGACAAGGAATTGCCATTCAATTAAGAATTCAAGAGGTATCATGCATGAAACAAATATTAGGATAAGAAGAAGAGTAATGCATACTTATGAGCTTTAGAAATAGAGTAAAGTAGCAGTCCATGCAGACAGAAATAGAGTACCTTCTAGGTTACGATGCAATTGATGGAGCGAAGTAAAGAATGAGTTTGTAGACGGTTATAAGTTGGTGAACTAAGAAATAGCATGTGAATTATGTAACTTGCGATAAGATTTTCAGTATCGAGAATCTAAGATCTACACAGACTCCAGGATTTCAATTTTAAAGAGGATTCGAGGACGAATCCTAATTAAAGGGGGAAGAATTTGTAACATCCGGTAAACCTGACGACTTGTATGGTACCAGAGCCTGACGAATATTATAATTCGGAGGCATAATACTTGATATAAATCATGTTCAAGCAATTACGTGCTCATAGAATGGAATTTGGGACATTCGGAAGATTCCTTGAAATTTTGACACAAAACTTAGTTTACGTTCCACCTCGAATATCTTTTAGTAATCGGGCCGCAAATTTTTCATATAATCTCTGAATTTTATGAACTTTATATCTTCGGAAAGCTTAGACCGATAGCTACAACTTACAAGTTGAATATGTTTCCAAATTCGGATCAGAAATAGGTCAAAATCACAATTTCGGCGACTGCTACAATACTTTCGAGAATTAACTAGAATTTGGTGATTTGGAAAAATGTGAACCATTCATTTGCAACAACAAAAAAATCAGCTCTTGCTCTATAAATAGAGCACTATTCAATCATCCTCTTGACGAGCCAAAAATGTGAGGGATACTTTGGGAAATTTTCTCGCATGTAGGGCGTTAGCCTACTTTATTTTCAGATATATTTTGATAAAGAATGCTTTGAGAAATGATTTAGAAAGTAATGATTTCATAAACATAATTTTATGTTTTCGAGGCATGGGGAAAACCCACCTCAGTATATAACTTGACTCAGACATGGATTTGACGGATTCAGATATCGTGTGCACACGCAGTTCAGGACTAGAGATGACAGATGTCCCTAGATTCTAGATTCAGAGAGTTTTCCCCATGCCGCGAGTAGTGAGTCGGGAAACATATGGGTAAACACGTGTGAGAGTTTTGTGCGTGTTAAGCATGTTGAATTTGTTGTGAATGAGATTGAGAATATGAACTTAATTAGGAATCTCATTGGGGCGGTGAGTGCAATAAAAATAGATTTTGCGGAAGAGTATGGCCAAGAGGGAATAATACACAAGCATTATTGTACTAACATGGACATTTTTCTTCCATGTGATTTTTCTTTGTTCCAGAATAATCGTCCAATTGATTTTATCATTACTCTCTATGATCCGGGCACATATTCGAGGTCGAATCCTTTTCAAGAGAGGGAGAATGATGTGATCCAGAATGAGCTCTGTTTGTTGGGCAAAGTTAACTTGAAGCTGTGGCTGATTACATGGCTTGGTCAGATTGGTGTATTTGGGCCTTTTTGGTGGATTTGGAAGATTCCTTGGGTTTTGGAGTTTTGTCCATGCATGAGACTTTATTATGTCTAAGTCAAGAATGGAATGGGTCTTGGACGTACATGGGCTGCCTTGATTGATTTCGGACTTAATTTTCGAATGCTGCATTAGAAGTGGCAGGATTTGCACACTCTTCGTAATTTGGACGTAACTTTCTCATCCGATATTTGATTTTAGTGATTCAAGTTGCATTGAAAATATGACTCATGGATCTACAGCGTTTTAGTTTACATCAAAGTCCAATTTAGAATCCTTGATAGTCAAAAGACAGAAGAACGTTATCTATACAGCTTTTATGTTTCATATTTTTAAGGTTATGTGATGTTTAAGTGTTGGGCTGAACTTTAATTTAATTAGAAAGCTCATGCATGAAAATTTAAAGTATTTTATGTGTTATTGGGTTTATTTTACTAGGGTTTTATTATATTTGGGTAGAATTAGGGTTAGCCACCTATTTAATTAGACATTATTCATTGTAATTGAAAATTAATTAAAAACATATATTTTTTTGTTACAAAACAAAGTGACTTGTGTCATCTTGTGGGAGTGGATTCTTCCTTGGTTCTACGGAACAAAAACTTATCAACATGTGGCAAGCGTTATGGCGTTGTATTGTTATTCAAGATTCTCCAAAGAAATAAAGAAATGTTCATAAGGGCAAGGTTCCTTAAGGGTTGGACTTAATCTTGGAAGTATTTTGTTCTTACAAAAAATCAAGATTCGCGGTTCTTGGGGCTTAGAATACGGGGAAGGGTTTGCTTGGCTTGTTCCAAGCAGGTTCTTATCACAAGTTCTTTGTGAGTCTTCTTTGTGGCCTTGGAAGGGTTTTGTTCCTACAAAATCAAATTCGCGGTTCTTGGAGTTCTATCCGTTGTGAGGGGTTTGTTTAGCCTAATCCTCCAAGTGAGTTCCGCGTCAGTTTTATATTGTTTTATGAAACTTGATAATATCATTATTGCGTATAAGGGTATCATTTGGTAGGTTTTCAGATAAATATTTGGATGAGTCACTAATGTCTCACTTAAACCCTTTTATCTTAGGCTCTTATCACCATTTTGACAATACTACCTTCATCTTTTTTTGGCCAAGTAAAAACCACATTTTACCCCTCCGCGGTATTTGAACTTTCTCGGAGTTAAAACCATCATCAACATGATCTTAAATTTTTTCTGATGTCTGTATAAAACCTTTTTTTGTAGGTCGACAAACCCGACCACTATTCCGATTCGGAACTGAAACCGAACCGTAACTGAACTGGATGGAATTGTAATGTTACAGTTTCATCCGGTTACGGTTCTATATAATTTGGAACCGTAATCTTAAGGTTCGGTTCGGAATCTGAACCAAACCAATTTTTTCCCCCAAAAAATAAAGGACCGAACCAAAACCGAACAGATTTTTCCGGTTCAATTCTAATTCCGTCCGAGTGTATGATTCCAACTTCTCGAAACCGTAAAACTGGACAATTCGATTCGATTCTAAAACTAAACCGAACTGTAGGTTTTGATTCAGGCTTCTCTTAGTGATTGGGATGCTCATGATGCGTGATCATAGAATGCCTCGATGGAAGTGTTGAGGTTTGAAGAATTTGTTTCAGGGGCATTTTTGTCCTTTTAAAGTCGGTTGACGGCCAACAACCAGTCATAAGCCCATAGTTCATAGGAGCAAAGTAAAAATTACCCCCAAAATAATATCATATCACCGAGTTTTCAAGTTTTTATTAAAAAAAAAAAAAAAAAAAAAAAAAAAAACCATGTAAATTTTTTCGTTCATTTGTAGCAAATAGGTCCTAAACTTTATTGAAACTAGCTTGGACCCTATATTTTGAACGGGTTGAGCTCATCTTTAATAATAATTTTATAAGGGAAGTCTTAATGCCAGTAAATACATTAAATCCTAAAATTGCATTTAATAAAAATTGAAATTTAATTATTTTATTATCAATTTAAATAACAAAATTTTCTGATTATAAACTCGTAAATTATTTCTAAATTTTTATTTTCTTATTAACATAACGTAAAATACTTATGTTACAGTATTATGTAATTATTTAAAATATAATTTTTCATTGTTCTTTTTTTTTTTTTTTGGTTACAATACTTTTACTTAACTATATAAGATGTTAAACAGTTAAATTATGTAATTTGACTATATATAATACAACAGATGTTCGTAGTTTTATTCACGTTATTGATAAATTCTCTCTCTCTTTTTTAATATAAATTTTGGATTAATTACCTAATTTATTTTTATATTTATATTTTGAAAATACTTCAAAACAATACTAACATATATACATGCATTCACTCTTAAATTTATATTTTAGAAATATAATTAAAGGCATCAGAGATTGGGTGGGCCATATCTTTAAGGACGCTCGAAGATGAGTCAACATCGTATGGTGGAGACGTGAACTAATCTAATTAGAGAATTAACTACAATTTATAAAATGGGGAGATTCCTGTTAAAAAAGATTAACTAATGCCAAAATCAGTTATAAAACTCATTTGATTATAATTTTGTGTTAGTCTTTTTTTCCCTCTTAATTGTTGGGAATGAGAGAGCAATACGCAATGAAAAATACTTAAAAATCGAAAATCACTCTCTCGAGCATTCACGTACACAGTATGACCATGATATACATACATACCTACATACATACATACATTACTTATAAAGATTTGGAGAACTGAATTAAAAGGGCATGTATTTGAAGTTATGAAAAATCTGGACTAATTTAAGAAATTTTCAAAAATTCAGAACTAGCGATATAAATAATGCCAAACGTTAAGGCAAATGTTGACACTCTCTCTCTTTCAGTACACCATTAGTTATCGATACACCAGTAAAATCTAGTGGTACACCGATAAGCTTGATTGAAATTGTGTTTTAGCGGTACACCACTTGTGTCGAACAGTATACTGGAAAAGCACATTTTTTAAATACTTTGTGCCTAACAGAATATTTTTGAGAGACCTATAAATACTCATCAAAATCAAGTTAGAAAACGCTTTTACACATTTTAATTAGGTGTGTTCAGTCGAGTTAATCTGTGACTCGACCCATCCGATCCGACGTGACCCGATCCGATCCGATCAGATTCTAAAAAAATTAATGTAATTTTGGGTTCATCCGAACCGACCCATTTTTGGCAGGTCAGGTCACGGGTTTGATGATGCAACCCAAACCGACCCGAAAAAATAGTTTTTTATTATTTTTTAAGGTTTTTATTATTTTTTCAATTGTTTAATACTTTTAGATTTTAGATTAAGAACCCTAATTCATTTTCATGCTCAAATAAGCTCTGATACCATTGTTGGGTTTCTAAGGTCAAACCAAGATCATATTAAGCATGAAATCATGTGAATACGAAAAGAAGTATAGCGGAAATATACTCACTTTGATCGGTTATAGGATGTGTAGAAAATAAATTTTTTTGCTCTCTTTGAAGTTTTTCCAAGCTCCTCCAAAGTATGTGAATCAAGCTCCAAGCTTTGATCTTTGATTCCAAGCTCAATGGGAATGGTTTCCCTATCACCTTTGTATGATTCTTTGTATGCTAGCAATGGAGAAATTTGCAACAAAATTCCCCTTCTTCTTCCTTATGACTCTCGGCCAAGCCAAGATTTGGGAGAGGGAGAGTGCTTTGGGCGTGAATGAGAAGAGAGGAGAGAGTGAGTGACTTGAGTGAAAAAAATGTATTTGATTTTCCAAAAATCAAAATGTCATATACCAAAATCATATTTGGTAAAAAGTCACTCAAGTCAATCAAGTTGAGTGTTTAGTAAGCCACCACCAACTCACCAAATTCCATCACCAAAAGGTGAGTAAAGTGACAAGTGATGTGACTTGTGTGGGCCCCACTTGAATTCAAAATCCGAGTGGGCCCGCAAAGACATTCCTGGCTCGGGTTCGTTAATTCCGAATTAACAAATTTTCCGTTGCGACTTATTTAAATCAAATTTAATTAAAGAATAATGCCTCGCAAAATTATTATTAAAGTCGCTCGCGAATTAATTCTAAATAATTCGTTCGTCCGAATTCAAATCCAATTTTAATTCCGTTATGAAATCTAATTTCATTTAATATATCGAATATATTATTTTATCGATTAATTCCGAATTAATCGTTCTCTCTCTTCTAATTGAATTTTATCCCAGATAAAATCTCGCCGTAATTAATCCTAGATTAATTTTCTCTCTCTTCTAATTAATCTCAGATTAATTATGTTCGAGTCATACGTCATCGGTGAATCTTCGGGAAGCGACCCATGAGATCCATGGATATGTTGGCAGTAAATCCGATCGTCGGACTATCCGAACACGTGCTTAACTGGTACCACGTTCTTACCGATTTACAAGACATGGTTGGCTTCTCCTAAAGCACCGTGCCAACCCAATTCTCCAGAAATATTCTTTAAGGAATATATAATCTATAAAGGCGTAGTATACGTAGTATTGCGTATTACGATCCAGTATCTGATGTCACATTATCCGATAGTTGCAACATAATAGAGAACCGGTTCTGTATCCCTCCTTGATTATCATCTCCATATGACTGAAGTGATACTTCCGTATTGACATCACACCGAATACACTACGATTCTCAATAAACCCAGAAGAGGCATACACAGAACCTGTTAAAGTCCCGGACGACCAAAACCAATGCGTATTGATTGTCGCAAGTACTAGCGATGCAAGTCTCAGGTTAAGACCAAATACACCTACCCTGATGCGGATTCCTATAGACACATAGTCATACGACCAATGGGATTCCGCGGGGTCTATCCAGAGCGAAGCTGTTTCCGTACCATCGGTAAACACAACCTCCTATCACACTTGCATAAGTATCCAATACTTAAATATATGAGAACTATGCTGTTACGATTCCATAACACGCACAAGTGCAATACTAGTCTATTCTGCATTATCGATGTCCAGTCTCGATAATACTACGACTAGGGATATTTATTGATTAAACCTTTGTGGATTGATATTGTCTCATATCTTATAATCCGGAACTAATCATAAGGACTTTTATCATTTATATATTCAAGTAATCAAATTACATAATGATAAAATAACAATTTCCATTGTCACAAAGTTAATTTGTACAAAAACCACAATATCTTTTATAAATAGTGATGCTATGGGTCATAATTGTCCAACAATCTCCCACTTGGCCTATAGCCAGTCACTCAAGTATCTAACATCTGAACTATGTACATGTCGCTCAAACTTTTGCTGAGGAATAGCTTTTGTCAGCGGATCTGCAATATTGTCCTCTGATGCGACCTTCTCGATCTTCACATCGCCACGATGTATGATCTCACGAATCAGATGGAAAGTTCGAAGAACATGCTTGGATCGTTGATGAGACTGCGGTTCCTTAGCTTGTGGTATAGCCCCATTATTGTCACAATACAATGGAACGGGCTCAGCTGCTAACGGAACTACTCCTAATCCAATTAGGAATTTACGGATCCAAACTACCTCTTTTGCTGCTTCAGCTACAGCAATATACTCCGCTTCTGTTGTTGAATCGGCAACAGTCTCTTGCTTGGAAGATTTCCAGCTTACTGCTCCGTTGTTCAAACAAAATATGTACCTAGATTGCGACTTACAGTCGTCTTTATCGGTTTGGAAACTTGCATCGGTATACCCAGTTACTTCAAGTTCTCCATCTCCATAGATCAAGAAAACATCCTTAGTTCGTCTAAGATACTTAAGGATATTCTTAACCACCATCCAGTGACCATCACCTGGATCGGCCTAATAGCGACTACATATGCTCAAAGTATATGAGACATCAGGTCGCGTACATATCATGGCATACATGATCGATCCGACTGCTGAGGCGAATGAGATCTGACTCATGTTGTCTCTCTCATCTTGAGTTTTAGGACACATGTCCTTAGATAGAGTGACGCCATGTGACACTGGTAACAGTCCCTTCTTAGACTGTTCCATGTTGAATCTCTTCAACACTTTGTCAATGTACGTGCTCTGGAGAGTCCAAGTAGCGTTCTAGATCTATCCCGGTAGATCTTTATTCCTAGAATAAAGGCTGATTCTCCTAGATCCTTCATTTAGAATTTTAATGAAAGCCAAGCTTTCACCGATGTAGCATGGGAATGTCATTGCCAATAAGCAATACATCATCGACATAAAGGACAATGAATGTCAGTGCGCTCCCACTAACCTTCTTATATACACAAGGATCATCCAAATTTTGAACGAAATCATATTCTTTTATGATCTCATCAAAACGTTGATTCCAAGAACGCGATGTTTGTTTCAATCCATAAATGGATCGATTTAACTTGCAAACCTTGTCTGCATGTTTAGGTATGACAAAACCGTCAGGCTGTTGCATATAAACATCCTCCAAAAGGTTTCTGTTAAGGAAAGCGATTTTGACGTCCATCTGCCATATTTCATAATCGAAATATGCAGCAATAGCAAGCACAATCCGAATGGATTTAATCATGGCAACATGTGAAAAAGTTTCGTCGTAATCGACACCATGTCGTTGACGATACCCCTGTTGGACAGTTACGACCCACAGCGTCACTATTTGTACAGATCATGGTGTTGTTGTACAAATTAACTATGTGACAAAGGAAATTGCTCTTTTATCATTTGTGATTAGATCACCAAGATGTATAAATGATGAAAGGTCTATATGATTAGTTCATGGATTGAGATGATATGAGACGGTATCAATCCACGAAGGTTTAATCATTAAATATCCCTAGTCAGAGTGTTATCGAGATTTGACATCGATAATGCGTAAAAGACTAGTATTACACTTGTGCACATTGTGAGGGCATAACAACATAATTATCATATATTGGGTATATGATACTCATGCAAGTGTAGTAGGAGGTTGTGTTTTACCGATGGTACAGAAAACAGCTTTGCTCTGGATAGACCCCTCGGAATTCCATTGGTAGTATGACTATGTGTCTATGGAAGTCCGAAATCATGGTAGGTGTATTTGGTCTTAACCTGATACTTGCACCGCTAATACTTGCGATAATCAATGTACTTTCATTTTAGGTCGTCCAGGGCTTTAACAAGTTCTGTGTACGCCTCTACTGGTATATGGAGAATCGTAGTGTGTTGGGTGTGATGTCAAGACGGAAGTATCACTCCAGTCATAGTTGAGATGATGGTCACGTGGGATACGGAACTGGTTCTCTTATGTACTGCAGTCATCGGGATAAAATGACTAGGTCATGTTTATCCGATATAGAGACTAGTTACCAGAGATCCGATATGTGCTTTGTACGGGGCAGACACAATTCCAGCCCCAGGCCTAGCATGTGACATCCGATACTGGATCAAAATACGCAATAATACGTATACTACGCCTGATATAGATAACATATTCCTGTAAGGATATTTCAGGAGAATTGGGTAGGCATGACGCTTTGCTAGAAGCCAACCTTGTTTTGTAAATCGGTAAAAATGTAGTACTAGGTACTTACGTGTTCGGATAGTCCGACGTCCGAATTTACTGCCAACATATCCGGGGATCTCATGGGTCACTTCCCGAAGATTCACCGATGACGTATGACTCGCACTTTATTAATCTGGGATTAATTAGATGAGAGAGAAAATAAATCTGGGATTAATTGCGGAGATATTTTATCTGGGATAAAATATCATTTAAAAGAGAGATAACGATTAATTTGGATTTAATTGATAAAATAATATATTAGATATATTATACGAAATTGGATTTCGACGCGGAATTGAAATTTGATTTTAATTCGGGCGAACGAGTTAATTTAGAATTAATTCGTTAGCGACGTGAATAGTGATTTTGCTAGGCATAATCATTTAATTACATCGCAACGGAAAATTCGTTAATTTGGAATTAGCGAACCCGAGCCCGAGAGTGTTCGCGAGCGCACTCACATTTCAAATTTGAGTGCGGCACACAAGTCACATCAAGCATCAAATCACTAGTCAATCGATTGATGTGACAACTTGTCACTTTTGATGTGATTGATAGTAATTGTTGGAAGTTGTTGATTTGGCTTAATTGCTTTGACTTTTGAAAGCCAAAAATTTGGTAAATCAATTAATTGATTTTTGGAAAATCAATAAGTGTATTAGATACACATTTCCAACCAACTAACACATCTAACTCTCTCATTTTCTCTTCCCCTCTCTCACGCCCATATGGGCAGTTTTTCTTCTTCTGGTTTCAGCTCACTGCCGTGAGTCATGGAGAAGCAAAATGATGATTTTGTTGCAAAATCAAGAGTGCTAGCACACTATGGAGACATACAAAGGTGATAAGGAAACTCACTTGTGAGCTTGGAATCATCAAACAAAGCTTGGAGCTTGATGAAGGACCATGACCGAAAATTCTTGGAGGACAGAAATGCTCACTACCGAGAGCCTTGGAGGGTTTCAAAGGGCATAAAAAGTTTTGTTCTTCACCGCATCACCTCAACCGATCGATGTAAGTATTCCACAACTTCTTCGTGTATTCACACTTGTTGTTTTATGCTTGATAATCGATCCTCGGGACCTTAGAATTTCCCAACAATGGTATCAGAGCGAGTAAAAGCATGAAACTTTAATTTAGGGTTCAATTTGGGTAAAATATATTTGAGCATGATTTGATGAAATTGGATGATTGAGTATGGTTAAATGTAGTTTAATTGAAGTTTGATTGGATCAATTTCAAGAAAAGTTGTTTGGAATAGTTTTCCCCAATTGTTGAGGCTTGGCCGAGAGACATAAGAACCCTAATGTCTTGGTATTTTTTATTTTGATTCATTGGATGAGTTGGAATCATGTTGGGAATGTTGAATTGGATTTAATTGGATTGAATTCGAATTGGACATAATTAACCCTACCATTGCCGAGACTTTGAAGCATGAAAATGGGTTTGATTTTTGTTAAAATGTGTTGGACATGTTTTAATGTTAATAAGCATAATTAATTAGGCTAATTGGTGTTTTGGAAATATTGATTTGGGTGATTAATTATGGCATTACACTTTGTTTAATTAAATATGAAATTTGGAATTTTTTGTAGTTTAATTAAATGGGCTTAAATTGGACTTGGGCTTGAAAAGTTGTTATTGGGCTTTAATGGGCTTGGTTGTACCAAGATTGGTTTAGGCTAAATTGGTTGGATCCAATTGGGCCCAAAACCATATCCATAAAGTCCAATTATGACTTAATGGACCTTTAATATTTAATTGGGCCTAATGGGCCTAAATTAGTTTCTAGGCATATAAGGGTGATTCCTTTAAATGGGCTTTAGTCTTTGGTTTGACCGAAGTTGACCAAAAGTCCATGTCTTAAGAAATTAATTGAAATCCCATTGGACTTTAATTAAATTAACATTGGATGTTAATCGGGCTTTGAGACCCGTAACGATTAAATTTGGAATTTAAGTCGTAAATGTTCGTTATTAAAGTGTAATATTTAATTTGGAATTAAATAGTGAATTAGTATTAAATACATATTAAATTGGATTTAATTTTGTAGTTTAATTTAATTCAAGAATTCGTACTTTGAGTACTTATTCGCAAAACGAGTTTGACTCGCGCAAAATCAAATCGTTGTTTGAACATTGGATGGTCACTAATTATCAGATTAATTAATTGGATTAGATTGATTGATAACATGCTTGTGTGAATACATGGTTGCGATGCATGAATAATGTATATCGGATGGATATTAGATGGGTGAGACAATTTTAGAAATTGTTGTAATAAATTTTGAATTTATTAATTGGACCTGCGTGTCCAGCCTATTACCTCAATACTCTTTGTATTTCTCTTCTCACCTATTCCCCTCAATGTAAATGAAGTGTTATGTAACAGGTAGAAGTAATACTTGTGCTAGCGGGAGAGAGGAAAGAGAGAGATTTGATCTAGGATCAATGTGTTAAGTATCCATCCACATATCATTATTATTTTATTTACGCGCCTTATTATGTGTTTAGAATGCATGTTTAAGGGTGTATGATGATGAGACCTTAACAAAGATAATAAATTGGTTGCCAATTTGCACGCGAAAAACCCTCGCTAAATATTAAGCGTTTTTCCTTCCATTGAGTGATTCTTACTCAAGATCCAAGACTGGCATTGGTTTGTTGGCCAAAGTCAAGACCTTTGTCCGTCGATGATGTTTTTGAATCATGAAGGCTTTGTTCCATATTGGTGTCTTGTCCAAGTTGTGATTTGTTGGCCAAAGTCAAGATCACTTCTTGTCCATCGACATTGATTACGAAGTTTTCCAAGGTCAATGGGTCACGCTTAACTGGGATCACTAAGTTTGTTGTGCCAAAGCCAAGGCTTAGTTGATTCAGAGGAAAAATGTTAGGCAATCATTTTGGATATTTTTGGCATATATAAGATATATGTTTCGGACTTGGATGTCCCCCTACTGGATCTAGGAATTGGATGTGATCCAATTGATCTTAGAGATCTACCTAGTTAATTATCATATAATTTGTTGGCCAAAGTCAAGATTGTGTGACATTTAACGGGATCCTAGCCCACTAGGAAACACGGTTTCCCGAGTACTCGACAGAGGGTTAGAGGCTCGCCGAAAAATAGTGGGAGGCAAGTAGTAAATTTGCAATATTCGTTTAATAACTTGCCATAAGCGCTCATATCAAATCATTCGTCGTTAAATAAATTAAATGTTAGTTGGACTAATATTTAATCGTTGTTTTAATAAAACAGTTGGACTGTATTCAAACTATATCATTTATAGTTGATTATATAATTGGATTATAGTAATCAATATATTTGATTTAATTAATTATAGTTGATTTTATAATTGGATTATAGTAATCAATATAATTGATTTTAACCTATTAAATTATAGTTGATTAAATAGTTGGACTATAGTAATCATTATAATAAATAGTACCTAAAATCGTTGATTAAATAGTTGGACTATTAGAATCAAGATAAAATTGAAAGATTAGCATTTAAAATATAATCATAGGGAAAATGTATTTAATTGGTTTAATTTTCAAATTGGGAATAAATTTCAGGATGGTCCTGGAAACTAATAAGTTACTTTATTTGATAAAATAACATATTAGGCCTAAAGCCCGGAGTTAAACGAATAGTAGAGCATGATCTTTGGAAGATTCATGTAATGATAACTTTAGTGCTTAATCCATAAAAAACTTGCCAATTAGACTCATTAATTTCTTAATGAGAACTAAAGATTAGATCCTTAAAGTATGATAATGAAATTGAAGGATCTTCATAGATCTATTCTTAAAACTTAGAAGTACTAAGTTGCAATAGTAAACTCTTGGAGAGTTAATGGCTATACTCAAGGAGACAAAGCCAAAGTTTGTAATAAGGCAAGAAGCGGAAGACGCGTCTTACTTCAACATTCTAGAAGGCCAAGGATTGGCCAAAGGCTTCTTGGATGTGAAAAGGGCAAAGGCAAAATCATTACAGTCTTCTGGGAAGATAATGGACATATCCTAAGATGTCTGCCTAAATTGTGGCAAACAGAATCGCGGAAGCGTGACTGCCGTTTGAACAAAGCAGACATGAAGGAATTGAAGATGAGCAAGGCTCCGACTTCAAATATATTTGTCAAAATTATGTACACTACTAGTATTAAAATTGGATTTTAAATACTAAGTGTGGTACATAAATATATATTGATGTGCAGAATCTGTTATGAGCAGGATACTGACTTCAGTTGAGATAAATCTGTGAATTGGAAACGGGACGAAAGTTTCTGTTTTAACCGTAGATACCTAAGTTTAGGAACCACCCTTCGGGTATGTACTTAAATTAGGAAACTGTTACAATGTAACTAGTTTGACTAGAAATATTATCTCTATATCAGTGTTTAATCCGTTGCGGATATACCTTTATATTATAGAACACTAAAGTTTTTTATTATATAAAGATGATATTGAGATAAACACATTAGATGTGAATAACAGAATTTATATTTTGAATATAAATAAATCTCAAACGTATAACATGAAAAACTAATAGCTCAAACTGATTTGATCAGAAGAAACTTAAATGTGGCACTGTTGTCTGGGACACAATTAAACGAGACTCGTATATCCACACTTTTGAAGAGTGGGTACTAGAACTAATTTTAATCCAATCAAATAAAGTCTACGAATCTAGTTTATTGGGCAAAGTGCCTAAAACACTATTTACTTGGTAAAAGTGTAAGTGCCACAGATCTGTTAGCCCTTATTCATAGTGAAGTAGGTGGGCCCATATCTAGCTAGGCTAGAGGTGGATATGAATATTTCATGACCTTTACGGATGTGGCATCGCATTATGGTTATGTGTTTCTTTTGAAACACAAATCGGAAACTTTTATAGTTTCGACGCGAAATAGACAAACAGATCGGCTAAAGTATAAAATCGTCACGGTTAGACCATGATGAAAATACTTAAGCAATAATTTTCTAACATATACTTGAAATAGTATAGTATTCTTTCAATGAGGACTCCTCCCGGAACACGTCAGTTTGACGTGTGTGTCCGAACCGGATAAATCAAATTTTGTTGGACATGATAAGGTTAATCATGAGTCGCTCTGAGCTACCATTTCCTTCAACGGATAGACATAAACAGTCTAGAACTTATTTTGAATAAGGTTCCAAAATCTGTTAGATAGACTTCATATTAGATATGAACGGGAAAGAAACTGGGTTTTCTCATTCCTGAAGATTTGGGAATGCTAGGCATATGTTTGGATGATACCAAACTAGAACCCAAATCGGATAAGTGCCTAAGTTGTTGGTTATCCTAGGGAAACCAAAGTATAGTATTTATACAACTCACAAGAGAACAATGTAATTGTTGCTCACCATGCGGTTTTCCTAAGAGGAATACCTATATGCAGTGGTAAGTGGGAGGATAGTAAAACTCGATGAAAATTGGAGCAATACTATTCCTGGCACCCATTCCTAATGGAACATAAATAGTTCATCAAGGATGAAACTACACCAATAATCTTCGAATACACAAGAACCACGTAAGTCGGAGAGAGTCAGAACTGGGAGGTATGGGTTTCTGATCTCACCTCATAAAGATGTCAATCTTATTGAGGAATACGAACTGACTACGTATGAGGAAGTGATACAAGGTATCGACTCTCTATCATAGCAAAGTGTCATGAAATCCGAAATGGATTCCATGTATACCAACTAAATTTGGACACTAGTTGATGTACCGCAAGGCATTGTGCCTATTGGTACTATATAAGTTTTCAAGGAAACATGCATGGAAGGAAACATACCAACGTACTAAGCTAGGCTTGTAGCGAAAAAGTTATCGTTATCAACATTGTGTCGATTACGATGAAACCTTTTACCTGTTGCCACGGTAAATCCATTTGGATAATGCTTGCAGAAGCTGCATGTTTCATTTATGAAATATGGCAGCTGAACGGGAAAATCGCTTTCCTGAAAAGGAAACTTTTTGGAGGATGTTTACAATATCCTGACGGTTTTGTCATACCAAAACTAGCAAACAAGGTTTGCAGGTTATTCGATCCATGTTTGGATTGAAGCAAGCATTGCGTTCTTAGAATTATTGATTTTTGTGTATATAAGGAGGTTAGTGGGAGCGCACTGACATAAATGTCCTGTATAATAATGACATGTCATTTCTTGGAAATGATATTCCCATAATACAATCGGTGAAAGCATGGCTTTCATGAGAAAATTCTCCGTAGAATTCTTGGGAGAAAAAACCTTATTCTAGGAATAAAGATCTACTGGGATAGATCCAAAGGTTGTTAATACTCTCCAAGAACTCATACATTGAAAAATGTACGTGACCTGGTGTCTCATATACTTTGAGCATATGGAGTCACAATCGGGCCAAGCCATGTGAAGGTCACTGGATTGATGTTAAGAACATCCTTCAGTATCTTAGAGAACTAAGGATATTGTCTTAAACTATGGAGATGGAGAACTTGAAGTGACTGGGATCACTGTTGCAAGTTTCCTAACCGATAATAACGACTATAAGTCGCAAAACGGTGCTATAAAGTTTGAATAACGAAACAGTGAGCTGGAAATCTTCCAAGCAAGATACTGTTACCGAATAAACAATAAATGTGGGTTATTACTGTAGCTGAGGCAGCAATAGAAGCCATTTGGGTAGATAATAAATCTAATTAGATTAGATATAGTTCTGTTAGCAGCTGAGCTAGGCTTCAGCGCAGGCTAAAGAATTAATGGTCTCATCAACGATCCAGATACATACTTCGACTATCATCTGATTCGTTCGGATCATACATCATGGCGATGTGATGATCGTATAAATCGCATCAGATGATAATCATGCAAATCCGCTGACGAAAGCCTTTTCTCAGCAGTTTGAGCCAACCGTACATAGTTTGGGTGTAGGACACTCGAGTGACTGGCTAAAGGCCAAATGGGAGATTGTTGGACAATTATGACCCATAGCGTCATTATTTGTACAGATCATGGTGTGTTGTACAAATTAACTATGTGACAAAGGAAATTGCTCTTTTATCATTTGTGATTAGATCACCAAGATGTATAAATGATGAAAGGTCCATATGATTAGTTCCTAGATTGAGATGATATGAGACAGTATCAATCCATGAAGGTTTAATCATTAAATATCCATAGTCAGAGTCTTATCGAGATTGGACATTGATAATGCGTAAAAGACTAGTATTACACTTGTGCGCGTTGTGAGGGCATAACGACATAGTTCTCATATATTTGGGTATATGATACTCATGCAAGTGTAGTAGGATGTTGTATTTTACCGATGGTAGGACAAAAAAAGCTTCGCTCTGGATAGACCCCTTGGAATTCCATTGGTAGTATGACTATGTGTCTATGGAAGTCCGAAATCAGGGTAGGTGTATTTGGTATTAACCTGAGACTTGCACTGCTAATACTTGCGACAATCAATGTACTTTGGTTTTAGGTCGTCCAGGGCTTTAACAGGTTCTTTGTACGCCTCTGCTGGGTATATTGAGAATCGTAGTGTGTTGGGTGTGATGTCAAGACGGAAGTATCACTCCAGTCATAGTGGAGATGATGGTCACGTAGGATACAGAACTAGTTCTCTTATGTACTGCAGTCATCGGGATAAAATGACTAGGTCATGTTTATCCGATATAGAGACTAGTTACCAGAGATCCGATATGTGCTTCGTACGGGGCAGACACAATTCCAACCCCAGGCCTAACATGTGACATCCGATACTGGATCGAAATACGCAATACTACATATACTACGCCTGATATAGATCACATATTCCTGTAAGGATAATTCTGGAGAATTGGGTAGGCATGGCGCTTTGCTAGAAGCCAACCTTGTCTTGTAAATCGATAAAAATATAGTATTAGGTACTTACGTGTTCGGATAGTCCGACGACCGAATTTACTGCCAACATATCCGGGGATCTCATGGGTCGCTTCCCGAAGATTCACCGATGACGTATGACTCGCACTTTATTAATCTGGATTAATTAGATGAGAGAGAAAATTAATCTGGGATTAATTGCGGAGATATTTTATCTGGGATAAAATATCGTTTAAAAGAGAGATAACGATTAATTTGGAATTAATCGATAAAATAATATGTTTGATATATTATACGAAATTGGATTTCGACGCGGAATTGAAATTATATTTTAATTCGGGCGAACGAGTTAATTTAGAATTAATTCGTTAGTGACGTGATTAGTGATTTCGCTAGGCATAATCATTTAATTACGTCGCAACGGAAAATTCGTTAATTTAGAATTAGTGAACCCGAGCCCGGGAGCGTTCGCGATCGCACTCGTATTTTGAATTCGAGTGCGGCAAGCAAGTCACATCAAGCGTCAAATTACTAGTCAATCGATGATGTGACAACTTGTCTGTTTTGATGTGATTGATAGTAGTTGTTGGAAGTTGTTGATTTGGCTTAATTGCTTTGACTTTTGAAAGCCAAAAAATTGGTAAATCATTAATTGATTTTTGAAAAATCAATAAGTGTATTAGATACACATTTCTAACCAACTAACACATCTAACTCTCTCCTTTTCTCTTCCTCTCTCTCACGCCCATATGGGCAGTTTTTCTTCTTCTGGTTTCAGCTCCCTGCCGTGAGTCATGGAGAAGCAAAATGATGATTTTGTTGCAAAATCAAGAGTGCTAGCACACTATGGAGACATACAAAGGTGAAAGGGAAACCCACTTGTGAGCTTGGAATCATCAAACAAAGCTTGGAGCTTGATGAAGGACCATGACCGAAATTTCTTGGAGGACATAAATGCTCACTGCCGAGAGCCTTGGAGGGTTTCAAAGGGCATAAAAAGTTTTGTTCTTCACCGCATCACCTCAACCGATCGATGTAAGTATTCCGCAAATTCTTCGTGTATTCGCACTTGTTGTTTTATGCTTGATAATCGATCCTCGGGACCTTATAATTTCCCAACAACCTCTTCACTACAAGCCTAGCTTTGTACGTTTGTATGTTGCCATCCATGTCGGTCTTCTTCTTGAAGACCCACTTGCAACCAATAGGCTTTACGCCTTCGGGTGCATCAACCAGTGTCCAAACTTGGTTGGTGTAGATGGAATCCATTTCGGATTTCATAGCATCTTGCCATAAACCGGAGTCGATACCTTGTATCGCTTCCTCATACGTAGCCGGTTAGTCTTCCTCAATAAGATTAATATCCACATGAGGTGATATCAGAAACCCATACCTCTCAGGTTGTTTTCTGACTCTCTCCGATCTACGCGGTTCTTGTGTATTCGAAGATTGTGGTACAGTCTCATCCCTGATGAACTGTTCATGTTCTGTTAAGGATTCTATGCCAGGAACAGTATCACTCTGATTTTCATCGAGTTCTACTTTCCTCACACTAACCACTGCATTTAGGAATTCCTTCTTAAGGAAAACCGCATGTAGAGCAACAAATACTTTGTTCTCTTGTGGGTGATAGAAGTAATATCCTTTGGTTTCCCTAGGATATCCTACAAATAGGCATTTATCCGATTTGGGTTCTAGTTTGGTACCTTCCAAACGTTTGACGTATGCCCAGCAACCACAAATCTTCAGGAATGAGAAACCCGGTTTCTTTCCTGTCCATATTTCATACGGAGTCTGTTGAACAGACTTTGACGGAACCTTATTCAAAATAAGTATTGCATTGTTCAATGCATATCCCCAGAAGGAAATAGGTAGCTCTGTGTGACTCATCATCGACCTTACCATGTCCAATAAAGTTCGGTTTCTCCATTCGGACACACCTTTTAATTACGGTGTTCCGGGAGGAGTCCACTGTGAAAGAATACCATACTTTTTCAAGTAATCAAGAACTCATTGCTAAAGTATTCTCCACCATGGTCCGACCGTAATGTTTTAATACTTTTGCAGGTCTGTTTTTATACTTTGTGTCGAAATTCTTTGAATTTCTCAAAGGTTTCCGACTTGTGTCTCATAAGATACACATAACCATAACGCGATGCATCATCCGTAAAGGTTACGAAGTATTCATATCCACTTCTAGCCTGGCTAGACATGGGCCCACATACGTCACTATGAACGAGGGCTAACAGTTCGGTAGCACGTGCACTTTTACCGCATAAAAGGTGTTTTAGGCATTTTGCCTAATAAACAAGATTTGCAGACGTCATATGAATTTGGATCAAATCCGTCCAAGTACCCACTCTTCAAAAGTGTGGATATACGAAACTTGTTAATGTGTCCCAGACAATAATGCCACAAATAAGTCTCAACAGATTTATTCAGTTTGAGCTTTTGTTTGTCATATTATATGTTTGAGATTCATTTATATTCTAAATATAAATACTGTTATTCACATATAATGTGTTTATCTCAATATCATCTTTATAAACAAAACACTTAGTGTTCTAGAATATAAAGGTATTCCCGCAACGGGTTATACTTGATATAGAGATAATGTTTCTAGTCAAACTAGATACATTATAACAGTTTCCTAATTCAAGTACATGCCCCAAGGGCAGTTCCAAAACTTAGGTTTCTACGGTTAAAACAGCGACTTTCATCCTGTTTCTGACTCGCAGGTCAATCTCACCTGAAGTCAGTATCCTGCTAATCAGCAGATCCCGCACATCAGTACATATATTTATGTACCACATCCAGTATCTAAAATCCAATTTTAAAACCAGTAATGGACATGTTTATAACAAACATACCTGAAGCCGGACCTTTGTCCGTCTTCACTTCCTTCATGTCTACCTTGTCCATACGGCAGTCACGCTTCCAGTGGGCCCGTTTTCCACAGTTTAGGCAGACATATTGAGATATGTCATTTGTCTTATTAGAAGACTATGATGATTTTGCCTTTGCCCCTTTTTCATATCCCTAGAAGCCTTCGGCCAAGCCTTGATCTTCTGGGATGTGAAGTAAGATGTGCATTGCGCTTCTTGCCCTTTTGCAAGCTCTGGCTCTGTCTCCTTGAGCATAGCCATTAACTCTCCAAGAGTTTTATTTTGCAATTAGTACTTCTAAGATCTAGGAATAGATCTATGAAGATCCTTCAATTTCAATAGCATACTATAAGGATCTAATCCTTAGTTCTGTCGAAGAAATTAAGGAGTCATTGCGGCAAGCATAACAGATTGAGCACTAAAGTTATCATCACAATGAGTCTTCCAAAGCTCATGCTCCACTATTTGCTCAACTCCGGGCTCAGGCTCGAGATGTCACTCTATCAAATAAAGTAACTTTTCGGCTCCCATGACTATCCTGAGGTTCTATTTCCAATTTGAAAATTGAAGCCGCTTAAAGACATTTTCACCAATGATTATGTTTTAAACGCTAATCTTTCAGTTATCTTGATTCCAATAGTCCAACTATCCAATCAACGATTTCGGGTACAATCGAATATAATGATTACTATAGTCTAACTATATAATCAACTACTATTTGATTGGTTAAATTCAAATATATTTGATTACTATAATCCAATTATATAATCAACTATAAATGAAGTAGTTTGAATACAGTCCAACTGTTTAATTAAAACAACAATTGAATTATTAGTCCAACTAATATGTATAAAAATTTTAATGACGAAAAATTGAAGTGAGCGCGTATTGGCAAGTATCTAAACGAAATTGCAAATTTAATACTTGCCTCCCACTATTTTTCGATGAGCCTCTAACCCTCTGTGGAGTACTCGGGAAACCTAATTTCTTAGGGGGCTAGGATCCCGTTAAATAACACACAACCTTGACTTTGGCCAACAAGTTGTATGATACTTAACTAGGTAGATCTCTAAGATCAATTGGATCTCATCCAATTCCTAGATCTAGTAGGTGAACCTCCAAGTCCGAAACATATATCCAATATATGCCAATATATCAATATATTGCCTAACTTTTTTCCTCTGAATCAACTAAGCCTTGGTTTTGGCTCAACAAGCTTAATGAAACCAGTTAAGCGTGACCCATTGACAGTGGGAAAGCTTCGTAATCGAGGTCGATGAACAAGAAGTGACTTTGACTTTGGCCAACAAATCACAACTTGCCAAAGCCGTACGATATGGAACAAAGCTTTCATGATTCAAACACATCCGCGTTGGACATTGATCTTGACTTTGACCAACAAACCAATGCCAATCTTGGATCTTTTATGAGTGGTAAAACTATCACTATTTCCCACTCATTTAACTTAATATTTTGTATAGTTTCTTGATTTTTGTGAATATTTTGATGTGTTTTGTGTTATTTTGTAGATAAATAAAGTTTTAGGAGATTCTGGAGGTGATTTGGAGCAAAACTGTGAAATTTGGTGAAATTTGGCAAAAAATGTATTTTGGTAATTTTGGGCGTCTCGACACCGAAACCCTTGGCATCCCGACCTCTAACGTGCACCGAAGACTGCTAATATGCGCCAGGTCAACAAGTCAAAGTTGCCAAGTTTGACTTTGCTAACGTGCACCATGCCACATGT
>SKCR01024968.1:0-124504 GCA_019454045.1 Zanthoxylum bungeanum | reverse complement strand
ATGTTGTGTCTAAGGGAGATTAATCTAAGATAGTAACAGTAAAAGAATTACCTTTCACCTCGGCAGAGAGGAAGTTACCACCTAATGGTTGAAAAATAAAAATGAAAAAGTAAAGAAAGGAAAGTGTTATGCGTAAAAGTAAATTACGGAAAGTAAAACTGAAAAGTAAAGAAAAGAAAGTGCGAAAGTGAAAATTAATACTACTGAAAACTAAAAATAAACAAACTAGATTCAATCTTTTTATTTTTCATTAAGGATTTCAAAGAAGAAAGTATGAATTTACAAATGAAATGGCTTGGTATTTATAGGCAAAATTTTGCCACCATCAAATCATCAATCAATTTCTCCACCAAATCCATTATTAATTTCTCCACTAATTACTCCACCAAATCCATAATTGCTCCACTAATTGCGCTTATCTTGTTTGGTGGTGATTTGATAATTTTTATAACTATTTATTAATTAATATTTTACTTTGAAATGATGATAATGACTTTTAATAATTACACTCCACACACGTCTGGATGGTCATCAATTTCGGTCATGAAATCATCAGAATTTGAAAATATTTTCTCTTTCAAAGTTGTAGATCTTTGAGTCTTATTTAATCTGGAACTTGAATCAGCTCAATCCGATATCTGAGTAAACAGTTATGCCCAAAATACGACAGATGCGCAAAACTGGAATTTCCAAAACTGTACTTCGTCAAAAACGCCCTTTCAAGTTTCCAATCTCCAAAATTAATATATCAAGTCCAATAATTGCCCTTATTTGATCCACATTTCGTCCTAAATGATTTCATTGAGTCCCGATATTATTTTATCTGCAAAATAAAATAAAAATATCAAAACGTTCATCAAACCCGAGAAACTAAACAAAATATTAAGTAAAAGGGGCGGTAAATATTGATATATTTTCCGCTCATCAACCTGGTGGATCGAACACCCTAGTGACTGCCATCAATATCCGTCCTCTCGAGCTTGTCCTCCGGGTAAACCTACAAAACAAAGAAACTGGGAATGAGGGGTTAGATCGTTGAACGATCTAAGTGATTGGACGATTTTATGAAAACTCATGATTCTAAAACCGAAACTGTCACCAGAAATATACCTTTCTTTGAAAAACTATTTCCATATATGAAAACGCAACTTTTTCAATAAAACCTTTCTGAATAAGCTTTTCTGTCTGTAAAACTCTAAGTCTTGCTGTAAAACCAACTTTTCTTTCTATAACTCCTTTTAGAAAACTATCATTTCTGAAAACTGTATTTCTGAAAACCTTATCTCTGAAATCCTGTCACTGGAATCTGTCTCTGATCACTCTGACATATGGGGGCGTTACGTATCACTGTCCCCCCATACGCCTAACTAGAGCCAGGAGTGCAAACCCATGACATTGGGCGTTACGTATCACCGTCCCCCAAAGTATGCCACTACCTATCCCTAAAACTAGTGGTCTTGGGGCGTTATATATCACTGTCCCCCAAGCCACTAAACTAGAGTTGGGGGTGCAGATCTATTCTACCCTCCATGCTCTGAATCTAGGATCTAGGGGCATATGTCATCCCTAGTCCTGAACTGCGTGTGCACACAATATTTGAGTCTGTCAATTCCGTATCTGATCAAGTTGTATACTGAGGTGGGTTTTTCCTTCATGCCTCAAAGAATCAAATCCATATCATACTTTTAAAATCATGATTTCTCAAATGATTCTCATTTATGAAACAACTGTAAAGAAGTTTGACCATCGCCCTATTGTGCGTAAAAATAAGTCTTAATAAAAAACAAGCAACAATTAAAAATCAACTTTTAAAAGAAAAGTATCCACTCAGAGATTTGGAATTTGGCTGGCATTACTCTCTTGCTGAAGGAAATTACGGTCCCTGCAATAATCTATAATTGGTAACTTAATCAGAACATAAATTGCGGAATATGCTTCGAAGCTATTGTCACTACATAACATACTATGCTTGTGACATGGCAAATTATGTGTAAAAGAGTCAATACGACCCCCTAAAGATGGCCCCTAACATTCTGAGTTGGAACTGAAGAGGTTGAACTGATTCTGGAAATTTGGTCTCTTATCGCGACGCGGGCTCATTGGCATCGCGACGCTCACTATTACAGAACCGATGCAGAGCCTCTGTTTTCTCTGCATCGCGACGCTATCCTTTGAGTATCGCGACTCCAAATCGATTAGACCTAGGCAGTGGGCTTCTGTCTTTTACACTTCGCAACGCGGGCTCTTTGACGTCCCGACGCTAGGCCAATTTCAAGGCCAAGCTTCAACTCTTCAATGCCATTTTCAAGCAATCCTCACACCCTTAAGCTAACACCAACACATGAACACTCTTCCAACTTTAACATTGCTCAAAACTCATTTCATCTTAAACATACACACTATCACCTAGTTTCATTGAATTACAAAGTAATAATCCTCCAACATATTTCTACACATCAAGACTTCATACCATGCTAATCCTATCAAGATACTCCTTACCATGCATGCTAACAATTCAACTAATGCCAATTATGCAATTCTCATTACTAGGGTAACACAAGGTGCGAAATTAGGGCTTCATTTCCTTGCCCAAGACAGAAATTAGGAGGAAGAAAAAGGAATAGAGAGCTTACTTGTCATGGAATATACTTGGAAGAATCACAAATTACTCCAAAAGTAGCATGAGAAGAAGAGAAAGATGAAAAAGCTTCCTAAATACTCCTTCATGTTTTTGGCTAGGAAAGGGGATGAATGAATAATGCTCTATTTATAGAGCAAGAGTTGATTTTTTGTTTGCAAATGAATGGTCCACATTTTGCCACATCACACTATTCTATCTTATTCACGATTTTTGACCTACTTCTGTTTCGAATTTAGAAAAATATTCAACGCAGAAGTTGTAGGTTTTGGTCTTAGCATTTCGATGATATAAAGTTCATAAAAATCGGAGATCGTATGAAAATGTTACGGCCCGATTACTAAAGGTTGTTTGGGATAAGACGTAAGTTAAGTTTCGCATCAGAATTTCAAGGAATTACCAAATGTCCCTAATGTCATTTTATGAGCACTTACTTACTCGAATATGATTTATATCAAGTATTATAACTCCAAAAATGTAATAGTCATCAGCTTCTGGTAACGTACAAGTCATCGGGGTCACTAGATATTAGAAATTCTCCTCCCCTTAAATAGGATTTGTCATCGAATCCTATTTAAAACTGGAATTCTGGAGTCTGTTTAAACTTGAAATTCCCGATATTGAACATGTTATCGTAAATCACGTGGTTCACATGCTATTTCTTAAGCCACCAACCTTTAACTGTTTACATACTCATACTCCACCCCGCTTCATCCATTATATGCACAACTTCTTGACTACTTTCCACATGCTATTGTGATACCCTAGGATAATAATGGATTAAATGATGTGTCTTGGAGGTTATAACTAAAATTGTACTCTATTTCTGTCTGCATGGATACTTATTTTACCGTAAACTATTTCACATCACCTGGGTTTACTATGAATTAGCAACCAAGACCTTCGTCAAACTGATCGTTCATTCTTTAGCTAATAAGTATGCATTACTGTCCTTCTTATTCTAATATATGTTTCATGCATGATTACTCTTGAATTCTTGATTGAGTGGAAATTCCTCGTTCTTGTTTCGTAAGAGTTCTACTAGATACTTAATACTACTATCAAGCTACAACTATTGTTATGCCTTACAGAAATCTCATTCTTAGACTTCTAGCTATGGCCAACCTTACTTGTCCCCATCTAGTTCTTCCTAACGGGTACTTTCAAACTTCTCTAGAAATACTAACGTCCTCTATGGTTAAGCCTTTTGCATGTACTGATTCCATTCTGGTGCAAATATATAAAGAATAACCTCTTGTATATTCTCTTAGCGTCGCTTACCCATCACAAACTAGTATTCATCTCTATAACTTAACTATTTAACTCTATATTTTCTTACTAAGCTTCAACTACTTATGGGCTCTGTTCTTTCAAGTTCTCACTTTTCTGACTATCTGTAGGGCTTATCACTTCATAGTGCAAGGCCAAATTCTTCATGTACCTCTTGCTTACTAGTGTTATCTACTAAATGACTTTTGTACTAAGGAGGTTAATTTTGGGTAGCTTCTTTGAGATCCTTCTCAATTTTACAATGACTTAAAAGCAAGGTTCTTAAGCAGAGCTTAACTGTATGTATACTTTTGTTTAAACTATATTTCTTGTTTCGACGTTGACGCTGGCGGGTTCTAGCTACAATTCATGCTTTATCCGTACTTTTACTTCCGTTCTTACTACGAATTCGGTTACGATGTCCTTAACTTATTCTCCATACCTGGTTGCATCCTGGGATCTCTCTATTTTATTTTTTTTCCATATTCTTGTTTTATCAAGTGTTGTTAATCGGATAAACATAAATATACACAAACTTATGGATTTTATCTTTATCTGATGACCGTTTACGTAAATTATACCTTGATAAGTGACACTTTGTACCAAATGCAGCATTGAAGTGAATGTTTCTCCTAGATTTCATACAACACTACACATTTACCAAACCACCCATACTCGTGGCTAATGTCATCCTAAACCCATGGTGGTTAGGTCAACTTAAACTATGACTGGTTACTTCACTTAGATTACGTAAGTTAAGATATAATAGAACTTTAATTTTCTTCCAATACTGATAAATCTTGTTGTTACACACTTCTGTCATTTCTTACTTAAAATTCTCTCCTATTGTTGCCACACCTCGACAGTTCCACTTCCAAACCTTTGTCTTGTTGGCCTTTTTGTCTTCTCTTTTGATCTTATTCTGTACCTGGAAGTTTTATGGTCTATGTCTCTTCTTCCTCACCAGAATGATATCATCTCTTGCATGTCTCTAGCCATGTCTAACGTTATTCTTTTATATCTCTGTCAATATTAAACTGATACTTTATCTCTTTATCACTTCATCTAGACAACTTCTCTTTTAAATCTCTCATTTAGGGCTATTTTCCTCTTCTATTCTGCTCTTGTACTATATTCAAAGGCTTTATATTTCGGTCTCCTTCCACTACGCATTCACTTGTTTTTGGAAGTGTCTTAAGGCAAATATCGAGGTCCATCTTTATCGTTGTTGTCTGACGAAGGATTGAAGGGTAGGGTTTGTCCTAGAGTTTTCTGGTTGCGGTGTTCTCACTAGTTACCTGTGCTGTAGTCATGTGTGCTGCTTATCTATGAGCTTATGACTCTTTTATTTGCATATATGGTGTTAGTTCTCCGACTTAGGTACTTATGCTAAAAAAACCAGCTGAATTATCTCCTTCAACTTTACTCGTAATTTACCCCCGTCTATTGGTCATACTACTTCTTATTAAGAACCTCCATAAGGATCATGCTCTCTAAAACTCCTACCATACTCCCACTATTATTCTTCATTTCTACGATTAGCTCTGTTACTTGACTTTTCTCCTTATCTAAGTTTCTTGAGTCTCCTAAGTCCTCATTTTATTGGAACTCCATATCTTAACACAAGTTATGGAATCGCTACTGATCCTTTGGCTTGGGCGCTATATTTTCACTAATCATGTATAAGTCGAGAGTATTTTACTTCTGTGTTGCTATGCATTAATTACTTTGATTCCTTACTCTTTCGAACCTTTACTTCTTTGAGGTTATCCTTTCTACTGTTCGCTATCTTGCTATTTCGTGATTTTTCCATCATGTCTAACGACATTCCTTACTTATTCAAATCCTTACTGAGCTCTAAGTTGAGGGGTTGACACTGTAGGGGTTTTATCAGGGCGGCGTAATGGAAGGAGCGCGGTTCGGGCGAAATCATAGTTTAAAATGTTAAAACTTACGAATAAATTATTCAATATCCAATATTAATAATTCATTCATATTTCACCTAAATATATTTATTCGATATCATATAACGACATAAATAATATAGAAACACCGCGAAATTTTTAAAATGTTTTTTCCGTAAAATAGCATAAAAAGTGTTTCCGGCACCGACCGACCAATGCTCATGGGGACTGCCCAGGTCATCCCCAAAATATTTGGATAGTTCGTGGCTGCCCGAACAGTGACCAACTCACTGTTTGGGCAGCCGTTACCCGGTGTTAAAGCAGTTTTTCACAGTTTTCACGTAATTTCTCTCCGAAACTATTTCCGGTCATTATTTTTCTTGGGTAATTAAAATAAACTAATTTATTCTAATTACACAATACTCAAAAATAGATTTTTATCACAAAAAATAGATTTTTCTCATATTTACCTTGAGACCCCTAAACTTTGCATTTTGTAGTCCTCAAATTGTCAAATACAATTTTGGATGATTCCAAATCAGTTCTAAATGATTTTCAA
Source organism: Zanthoxylum bungeanum (assembly GCA_019454045.1). Lineage (NCBI taxonomy): Eukaryota > Viridiplantae > Streptophyta > Magnoliopsida > Sapindales > Rutaceae > Zanthoxylum > Zanthoxylum bungeanum. The sequence goes on along the minus strand of SKCR01024968.1, from coordinate 118,134 downwards.
CATGTCCAATACATCAAAATACAAATTTTAATAAAAACCCCATAATTTCCCAAAATTACCGAGAGCACCTATATTATCAATTTTTTCATTTTGGTCCAAATTTGTTCAAAAGAACATTAGATGATATCCAATCAATACCAAATTAAATGTACATCATATATACATCATTATACAACACATATATGAAAAGTCCCAAAATTGGAATGGGTAAGAATCCTATTTCTCAAATTACTCCAATTGATCAATTTACACTAAATTGAATAAATTCAACACTTTAATCAATTCTTTAACACACCAAACAAGTCTCACCACTTTTAAACAACTCAAGAACAATTCTTGGTCATCAATGAGTGGCCTAAAAACTCTAGAATGGAAACAAGGTCATCAAATGATTAAAAGTGTGCTTATACACCATTTATAAGCATACTTTGTTAAACATACATACATACATCTTTCATTCATTCTTGAAACCATAAAAACACAAACATAAGAGAGTATAAAAACTTAAGAACTATACATGTTGTAGCCAAGAACAAAAGGAACAACTTTCATTCTAATAGAAAGTTGGAAAAACTTACTTAAATCCAAGCTTTCTTCATTTTTCTTCTTGATTTTTTTTTCTCTCAACAAGATCATCAAATGATTAAAAGTGTGCTTATACACCATTTATAAGCATACTTTGTTCAACATACATGCATACATCTTTCATTCATTCTTGAAACCATCAAAACACAAACATAAGAGAGTAGAAAAACTTAAGAAATATACATGTTGTAGCCAAGAACAAAAGGAACAAGTTTCATTCTAATAGAAAGTTGGAAAAACTTACTTAAATCCAAGCTTTCTTCATTTTTCTTCTTGATTTTTTTTTTCTCTCAACAAGATCATCAAATGATTAAAAGTGTGCTTATACACCATTTATAAGCATACTTTGTTAAATATACATGCATACATCTTTCATTCATTCTTGCAACCATCAAAACATAAACAAAAGAGTGTAGAAAAACTTAAGAACTATACATATTGTAGCCAAGAACAAAAGGAACAAGTTTCATTCTAATAGAAAGTTGGATAAACTTACTTAAATCCAAGCTTTCTTCATTTTTCTTCTTTATTTCTTTTTTTTTTTCTCTCAACACTTTTGTTTTTGGTTTTTGGTGGCTTAAACAAGTGTGAAGCAAATGAAAAAACACAACCTTATATACAATTAGGTCATGGCCGAATTTTAGCTAAAGAATAAAATAGATATTTTGCTTTTTTAACAAATTAAAGAAGCAAAAATCAATTTGATAACCATTTCAATTAATGTAAAAGTAAAACTTATACACTTAATCATTTCTTTTAATAAATATCAACTTAGATATTTTATATTTTAATTTCTTTAATTATTTAATAATTAATAATTAAATAATTAAATAATTATTTAAATATAAATATCTCAAATATATGTATTATATTTACTTTAAATATCTCAAATACATATATTAATGATATATGTCAAATATCACAATTTGACATTTAATTATTGTGTATTTAATAAAATTAAATATTAAATACAAATACACATTAATTAGGAAATGGCCAAAAGGTTCCTTTGCATGTATCTTTCGTTTAACCGTTAAACGATTTCTAAATAATCAGTATTATTCATAAAGTTTCCCTAGTGCTCTACGAGTTTATTTCATTAGTGAGACTCTCTAAGTTCAGGCATATCCGTCATGAAATCCAATTTCATGTCCATAATTTACCCACCCGTAAATTATGAAGATCACGGAAAAACTCGCTGAACTATACAGGTCAAGGTCATCACATACGTAGAATCCATCCATCACAAGTTTTCAAAGTATTCCAGAGATATAGAAATTAACGTCAAATCTTTATAGGTATAATCTCATCGACGATTCTATTAGCAATCTTATAATAACACTTATAACTCACTTCTACAGTGTACCACATATCCATGGATTTAACAGATTTCTAATCTCATAATGAATACATATGCCTGTACACAAGACTGACGGATCCTATCTTGATACACATGATATCATGAGCATGAGTCCACACCCAACGAACAGGCGGAGGTCTGATCTTAATAGATCGGTGACGTGACTGCCATCTAAGTGTGGAGGATAACTCATATATCCACAGTGGTATCTCAAGTCAAAGAATCACTATGCTACTCAACCCGAAAATATTCCTATTGACGTTGGTATACCATCTATTAGGTAATCTTCGGTGAGTCATTCACTGTTTATCAAATAAACACCTACACGTCTATACGGGTCTCCCAAGACTCATGGTTCATTGGGATAAACTATCAGACCAAGTCACGATATACGACATGTACTGATCTCAGCGGATTTTACTAACCGACCCATGTCACTAAATCTTGACCAGGAACTATATTTGATGATATGTATCTAGTAGTGACACTTCCTAATGTTAATTACAAGCTACGTTGTAATTGCTCACTACATTATATATTATCGGGTCTTTGTCTAATATATATATCACTAAACATGATTTAGTTCCAATCTAATGAATTAGGTTGAATATATATAATAAAAGACAAGAGGTGCAACCATAAATAAGTAATATTATGGGAAACGGTATTGCTCGTATTTATGAATCGAACATAAATATGATCTGGATTGGCGCACCGAGCACCAACCCTAACTGACACATGCTTCCCTCTTTTGGTTGGGTGTCTATATACTTACTAAAGTATGGGTCACTGGAAGGGAGAATCTTCGTTCGCTCTATCGGGACATGAATTGATTATTTCATGTCTTAAGGTTCCATAACTTTTATTATCCATTATGTGGTCTCCATTTAGGTTGTTGTCTTTACGCTACGCTACTTATATCACCATGAGTACTAAACTCTCTTGTCACTTTTTATTTCCTTCTTACTGTTTCCATATTCTATCTATTGGCTTTGAGCCATGCTACTGAGGCTAGTGGTGGTTCATTCTTCTGGCTGCTTTCTAGATCTCTGCTCTCTGCTCTAGCTATAAGCCATAACATTGCCATCTAATCTTCCTGCCTGCACTGATACTCTTTATAAAATCTTGAGTATTTCCTATCTCATGAGTCTGTCTTTTTGAACCTACGGAACTTGTACTGGTATTTATCTAATCTATGGATTTCTTTCTTAGTACTAGGAACTTGCCATCCTGACTTGTGTCGGGTCATCTCTCTTCTATCCTTAAAAACATCATTGGTTCCTTTATAGGTAAAACACTTCTTGAGATCTGATATCCTTATCTCAAAATACAGTATTACGGGTATTGGGTTTTCTTTACGGTTACTTTTATCTAAGTTGGTAAGGGGTGGGGCATGAATCTACATTTCAATAGATATTGACCTCCTTATTCTGGTACTTTGCATTTTCGTAAAGTCTATTACTCATGCAAGATAGGTATGCGATAGGCTTTGTCAAGACAACTTCCTTAACCGGTATAACTGAAGGCTAAGAATCTGGGTAGGTCATGTTGGACAATTATGACCCATAGCGTCACTATTTGTACAGATCATGGTGTTGTTGTACAAATTAACTATGTGACAAAGGAGATTGCACTCTTATCATTTGTGATTAGATCACCTAGATGTATAAATGATAGGAGGTCCCTATGATTTGTTCCTGGACGGAGAATGATAAGAGACAATATCAGTCCACGAAGGATAAATCATTAAATATCCCTAGTCAGAGTATTATCGAGATTGGACATCGATAAATATGTAAAAGACTAGTATTACACTTGTGCGCGTTGTGAGGGCACAATGACATAGTTCTCATATATTTGGGTATAGGATACTCATGCAAGTGTAATAGGAGGTTTTGTTTTACCGATGGTACGGGAAACAGCTTCGCTCTGGATAGACCCCCTCAGAATTCCATTGGTAGTTTGACTATGTGTCTATGGAAATCTGAAATCAGGGTAGGTGTATTTGGCCTTAACCTTAGACTTGCACCGCTAATATTTGCGACAATCAATATACTTTGGTTGCGGTCGTCCAGGGTTTTAACAAGTTCTGTGTACGCCAATGCTGGGTATATTGAGAATCATAGTGTGTTGGGTGTAATGTCAAGACGGAAGTGTCACTCCAGTCATATGGAGATGATGGTCACGTAGGATCCGGGACTGGTTCTCTTAAATGCTGCAGCTATCGGGATAAAATGACAAGGTCAAGTTTATCCGATTATAGAGACTAGTCACCAGACATCCGACATGTGCTTCGTACGGGGCAGACACAATTCCAGCCCCATGCCTAGCACGTGATCATCCGATACTGGACATAAATATGCAATACTACGTATACTACGCCTGATACAGATCCTTTATTCCTATAAGGATATTTCCGGAGAATTGGGTAGGCATGGCGCTTTGCTAGAGGCCAACCTTGTCTTGTAAATCGGTATAAACGTAGTACTTGGTACTTACGTGTTTGGATAGTCCGACGACCGGATTTACTACCAACATATCCGGGGATCTCATGGGTCGCTTCCCAAAGATTCACTGATGACGTATGACTCGCACTCCTAAATTAATCTGGGATTAATTAGATGAGAGAAAATTAATCTGGGATTTATTGCGGAGATATTTTATCTGGGATAAAATATCATTTAAAGAGAGATAACGATTAATTTGGAATTAATCGATAAATTAATATATTTGATATATTAAATGAAATAGGATTTCGACGCGGAATTAAAATTAAATTTAATTCGAGCGAACGAATTAATTTAGAATTAATTCGTTAGCGACATGAATAGTGACTTCGCTAGGAGTAATCATTTAATTACGACGCAACGAAAAATTCGTTAATTTGGAATTAGCGAACCCGAGCCTGGGATTATTTGAGAGCGCATTTTCATTTCGAATTTGAGTGCGGCACGCAAGTCAAATCAAGCGTCAAATCACTAGTCGAATCTAGCGTCACATCAAGCGTCAAATCATGTCACTTTGAGTGATGTGACTTGACAACTTGTGATTGATGTGATTGAGTGATGTGTGTGGTTGTTGGCTTTAATGATTTGACTTTTGAAAAGCCAAATTCATGCCAAATGAATTTGAAATTCAAATGTGTTTATAAGATACACAAATTTGTAACAACCAAACACAACTCTCTCTCTATCACACGCCCTTGGGGAAAAAATATTCACTGGTTCTGTCAAAAACCGAGCAGTGATGGGAAGCAAGAGTTGGAAATTTGTGGCAAATTTCTTGAGTGCTAGCACACTTACGAGACATGCGAAGGTGATAGGGAAGTCCACCCATGAGCTGGGAATCGTTCGACGAAGCTTGGAGCTTGACGAAGTTGATCCAAAAGGCCGAAACCAGTGAGGTTGCACAGCTCACTGCCGTGACTGTCAAAGAGCAAAAAATGAATTTCGTTGCTTGCCACGTCGCTCAACCGATCGATGTGAGTATTCCGCAACTTCTCTGATTTGTATTCGCACTTGATTCATGCTTATTATTGATCTTGGGACCTTAATAGAAACCAACAATGACATATGAGCAAGGTTTGAGCATGAAAAATTTAGGGCTTAAAATTGGGTAAATATATTTTGAGCATGATTTTGTGAAATTGGATGAATGAATATGCTTAATTGATGTTTAATTTAATATTGATTGGATCAATTTCATGAATTTGTGTTTGGAACATTTTTCCCCAAATATTTGGGCTTGGCCGAATACTAGTGCCCTAATTTGTCTTGGTGATTTTTTTGATTTTTTGATCATTGGATGACTTGAATCAATCGGGAATGTTGATTTAATATTGATTGTGGATTCAATTGGATTGAAATCGAAATCGATTTAAAATTCCTTATAAAAGCCGAGACTTTGAAGCATGATTGGGTTGATTTTTGATTAAATTGTGTTGGACATGATTTAATGTTAATTTAATGTTAATGAGTATGATTAGTTGTGTTAATTGATGTTTTAGAAATGTTAATTGGATAATTAATTGTATTATACACTTTAATGTAATTAAATTGGAAATTTGGAATTTGGCAATTTAATTGAATTGGGCTAATTTTGGAAATTGGGCTTGTTATGTTGTAAATGGGCTTATTGGGCTTTGCTGTACAAAGTTGGGTTTAGGAAAAATTGGTTGGATCCAATTGGGCCCAAAACCGCATCCATAAAGCCTAAATGCGACTTAATGAACCTTTAAAGTTTAATTGGGCCTAATGGGCCTAATTGATTTCTGGGCTTATGGGGTAACTCCCGGATTGGACTTTGGTTATCGGTTTGACCCGAGTTGACCAAAAGTCCACGCCTTAAGAAATTAATTAAAAGCCCCTTGGACTTTAATTAAATTGACGTTGGACGTTAATCGGGCTTTGAGACTCGTAACGATTAAATTTGGAATTTAAGTCGTAAAAGTTCATGAATAAAGTGTAATATTTAATTTGGAATTAAATAACGAATTATAATTGAATGCATATTAAATTGGATTTAATGATGTAGTTTAATTTAATTCGAGAATTCGTACTTTGAGTACTTATTCGCAATGAGTTTGACTCGAGCAAAATCAAATCGTTGTTTGAACATTGGATGATCACTAATTATCAGATTAATTAATTTGATTAGATTGATTGATAACATGCTTGTGTGAATACATGGTTGCGATGCATGAATAATGTATGTCGGATGGATATTAGATGGGTGGGACAATTTTAGAAATTATTGTAATAAATTTTATTTATTAATTGGACCTGTGTGTCCAGCCTTATTACCTCATTTTCTTTGTATTCTCTTCTCACATATTCCCCTCAATGTAAATGAGGTTTCTTTAGAAGTGTAGTGTACCGGGTAGAAGTAATACATGTGCTAGCGGGAGAGAGAAATGGAGAGATTTGATCTAGGATCAATGTGTAAAGTATCCATCCGCATATCATTATTATTTTTCATATGCGCTTTATTATGTGTTTAGAATGCATGTTTAAGGGTGTATGATGATGAGACCTTAACAAAGATAAAAAATTGGTTGCCAATTTGCACTCGAAAACCCTCGCAAAATATTAAGCGTTTTTCCTTCCATTTAGTGATTCTCACTCAAGATCCGAGACTGACATTGGTTTGTTGGCCAAAGTCAAGGCCTTTGTCCGTCGAGGATGTGTTTGAATCACGAAGGCTTTGTTCCATATCAGTGTCTTGTCCAAGTTGTGGTTTTTTGGCCAAAGTCAAGACCACTTCTTGTCCATCGACATTGATTAGGAAGTTTTCCATGGTCAATGGGTCACGCTTGACTGGGATCACTAAGTTTGTTGTGCCAAAGCCAAGGCTTAGTTGATTCAGAGGAAAAAAGTTAGGTAATACATTGGATGTATTGGCATATATAAGATATATGTTTCAGACTTGGATGTCCCCCTACCGGATCTAGGAATTGGATTGGATCCAATCGATCTTAGAGATCTACCTAGTTAATTATCATACAATTCGTTGGCCAAAGTCAAGATTGTGTGATATTTAACGGGATCCTAGCCCACTAGGAAACACGGTTTCCCAAGTACTCGACAGAGGGTTAGAGGCTCGCCGAAAAATAGTGGGAGGCAAGAATTGAATTTGCAATATTCGTTTAATTACTTGCCATATGCGCTCAAACAAATATCATTCGTCAAATAGATTAAATGTTAGTTGGACTAATTTTAAATAGTTGTTTTAAATAAAAAGTTGGACTATATTCAAACTATTCATTTATAGTTGATTTTATAATTGGATTATGAATCAATATAATTGATTTTAATCTATTAAATTATAGTTGATTAAATAGTTGAACTATTGTAATCATTATAAATAGTACCGAAATCGTTGATTAAATAGTTGGACTATTAAAATCAAGATAAAAATGAAAGATTGACATTTAAAACATAATCCTAGGGAAAATGTGTTTAAATGGTTTAATTTTCAAATTGGGAATAATTTCAGGATGGTCCTGGAATCTAATAAGTTACTTTATTTGATAAAATAACATATTAGGCATAAGCCCGAAGTTAAGCAAATAGTAGAGCATAATCTTTGGAAGATTTATGTGATGATAACTTTAGTGCTTAATCCATTAGGCTTGTCGTAGTAGACTCCTTAATTTCTAAATCATAACTAAGGATTAGATCCTTAAAGTATGATAAAGAAATTGAAGGATCTTCATAAATCTATACTTTGATTTTAGAAGTACTAATATTGCAATAGTAAAATCTTGGAGAGTTAATGACTATTCTCAATGAGACAAAGTCAAAGTTTGCAATTAGGCAAGTAGCGCAAGGCGCATCTTACTTCGATATTCTAGACCAAAGGCTTCTGGAATATGAAAAGGGGCAAAGGAAAAATCATTATAATCTTCTAGGAAGATAAAGGACATATCCCAAAATGTCTGCCTAAATTGTGGCAAACGGGATCGCGGAAGCATGACTGCCGTTTGGACAAAGCAGACATGAAGGAATTGAAGAACGAGGAAGGCTCTGACTTCAAATATGTTTGTCAAAATTATGTTCACTACTAGTATTAAAATTGGATTTTAGATACTTAGTGTGGTACATAAATGTATTGATGTTCAGAATCTGTTTTGAACAGGATACTGACTTCAATAGAGATTTATCTGCGAATTGGAAATGGGACGAAAGTCACTGTTTTAATCGTAGATACCTGAGTTTAGGAACTACCCTTCGGGTGTGTACCTAAAATTGGAAACTGTATAATGTAACTAGTTTGACTATGAACATTATCTCCATATCAGTGTTTAACCCGCTGTGGGTGAACCTTTATATTCTAGAACACTAAAGTGTTTCATTATATAAAGATGATATTTAGATAAACACATTAGATATGAATAACAGAATTTATATTTTGAATATAAATAAAATCTCAAACATATAACATGACAAACAAGCTCAAACTGATTTGATCAGATGAAACTAATTGTGGCATTGTTGTATGAGACATAATTAAACAAGAATCGTATATCCACACTTTCGAAGAGTGGGTACTCGGACTAATTTGATTCTAATCAAATAAAGTCTACGAATCTAGTTTATTGGGCAATGTGCCTATAACACTATTTACTTGGTAAAATGCAAATGCCACCGAACTATTAGCCCTAGTTCATAGTGAAGCAAGTGGGCCCATGTATAGCTAGGCTAGATGTGGATATGAATATTTTGTGACCTTACGGATGTGGCATCGCGTTTTGGTTATGTGTTTCTTTTGAAACACAAATAGAAAACTTTTAAAGTTTCGACACGAAATAGACAAACAGATCGACTAAAGTATTAAACAACGCGGTTAGACCGTAATGGAAAATACTTAAGCAATAAATTTCTAATATAATTGAAAGAGTATGGTATCCTTTCAAATGAGGACTCCTCCCGGAACACGTCATTTTGACGGTGTGTCCGAACACGATAAACCGAATTATGTTGGACATGATAAGGTTAATCATGAGTCGCTCTGAGCTACCATTTCCTTCAACGGATAAGCTTTAACAGTGCAAGAACTTATTTTGAATAAGGTTCCATAAAAATTTGTTTGACAGATATCATATTAGATATGAACAGGAAGGAAATTGGGTTTCACATTCCTATAAATTTGGGATGCTAGGCATACGTTTTGATGATACCAACTAAAACCCAAATTGGATAAGTGCCGAATTGTAGGTTATCCTAGGGATACCAAAGTATAGTACTTATACATCTCACATGAGAACAATGTAATTGTTGCTCACCATGCGGTTTTCCTAAGAGGAATACCGATATGCAGTGGTAAGTGGGATGATAGTAAAACTCGATGAAAATCGGAGTAATACTATTCAAGGCATCGATTCATAATGGAACACAAATAGTTCATCAAGCATGAAACTATTACCATTAATCTTCGAATACACAAGAACCGCGTAAGTCGAAGAGAGTCAGAAAACAACCTGGGGTATGGGTTTTTGATCTCACCTCGTAAAGATGTCTATCTTTTGAGGTATACCAACTGAGTACGTATGAAGAAGTGATACAAGGTATCGACTCCCTATCATGACAAAGTGTCATGAGTCCGAAATGGATTCCATGTATATCAACCAAGTTTGGATACTAGTTGATGTATCACAAGGCATTGTGCCTATTGGTACTTTATTAGTCTTCAAGGAAGACATACATGGAAGGCAACATACCAACGTACTAAGCTAGGCTTGTAGCGGAAAGGTATCGTTATCAACATTGTATTGATTACGATTCAACCTTTTTACCTGTTGCCACGGTAAATCCTTTTGGATAATGCTTGCTAAGGCTTCATGTTTCATAGATGAAATATGTCAGCGTAACGGGAAAATCGTTTTCCTAAAAAGGAAACCTTTTGGAGGATGTTTAAAACATCCTGACGGTTTTGTCGTACCCAAAACTAGCAAACAAGGTTTGCAGGTTATTCGATCCATGTTTGGATTGAAGCAAGCATTAGGTTCTTGGAATTTTCATTTTGATGTAATCATAATAGTTTATGATTTAATTTAAAACGAAATGATTATTGTGTATATAAGAAGGTTAGTGGGAGCTCACTGATAGTGGCTATCCTATAAAATAATGATAATACGTCATTTCTTGGTAATGATATTCCCATAAAATAACTATCGGCGAAAGCTTGGCTTTCGAAAACTCTCTGTGGAATTATACATTGAAAAATGTACGCTACTTGGTGTCTCATACGCTTTGAGCATATGAAGTCACAAATAGACCAATCCAAGTGATAGTCACTGGATTGATGTTAAGAACCTCCGTAAGTATCTTAGAGATCTAATGATGCTGTCTTAATCTGAGGAGATGGAGAACTTGAAGTGACTGGGATCACTGTAGCAAGTTTCATAAACCGATAAAATGACTATAAGTCGCAAACGGTACTATACAGTTGAATAACGGAATAGTGAGCTGGAAATCTTCCAAGCAAGATACTATTACCGAATAAATAACAAATGCGGGTTATTGCTGCAGCTGAGGCGGCAATAGAAGCCATTTGGGTCGATAACAAATCTAATTAGATTAGATATAGTTCTATTAGCAGTTGAGCTAGGCGTCAGAACAGGCTAAAGAATTAATGGTCTCATCAACGATCCAGATAAATACTTCGACTATTCATCTGATTCGTTCGGATCATACATCGTGGCGATGTGATGATCGAATAAATTTCATCAGATGATAATCATGCAAATCCGCTGACGAAAGTTTTTCTTAGCAGTTTGAGCCAACCGTACATAGTTCGGGTGTCAAGCACTCGAGTGACTAGATATAGGCCAAGTGGGAGATTGTTGGACAATTATAACCCATAGCGTCACTATTTGTACAGATCATGGTGTTGTTGTACAATTAACTATGTGACAAAGGAGATTGCACTCTTATCATTTGTGATTAGATCACCTAGATGTATAAATGATAGGAGGTCCCTATGATTTGTTCCTGGACGGAGAATGATATGAGACAGTATCAGTCAATGAAGGATAAATCATAAATATCCCTAGTCAGAGTATTATCGAGATTGGACATCGATAAATATGTAAAAGACTAGTATTACACTTGTGCGCGTTGTGAGGGCACAATGACATAGTTCTCATATATTTGGGTATATGATACTCATGCAAGTGTAATAGGAGGTTGTGTTTTACCGATGGTACGAGAAACAGCTTCGCTCTGGATAGACCCCATCAGAATTCCATTGGTAGTATGACTATGTGTCTATGGAAATCCGAAATCAGGGTAGGTGTATTTGGTTTTAACCTGAGACTTGCCACCGCTAATACTTGCGACAATCAATATACTTTGGTTACGGTCGTCCAGGGCTTTAACAGGTTCTGTGTACGCCAATGTTGGGTATATTGATAATTGTAGTGTGTTGGGTGTGATGTCAAGACGGAAGTGTCACTCCAGTCATATGAAGATGATGGTCACGTAGGATACGGGACTGGTTCTCTTAAATGTTGTAGCTATCGGGATAAAATGATAAGGTCAGGTTTATCCGATTATAGAGACTAGTCACCAGACATCCGACATGTGCTTCGTACGGGGCAGACACAATTCCAGCCCCAGGCCTAGCACGTGATCATACGATACTAGACACAAATACGCAATACTACGTATACTACACCTGATACAGATCCTTTATTCCTGTAAGGATATTTCCGGAGATTTGGGTAGGCATGACGCTTTGCTAGAGGCCAACCTTGTCTTGTAAATCGGTATAAACGTAGTACTTGGTACTTACGTGTTTGGATAGTCCGACGACCGAATTTACTTCCAACATATCCGAGGATCTCATGGGTCGCTTCCCAAAGATTCACTGATGACGTATGACTCGCACTCCTAATTAATCTGGGATTAATTAGATGAGAGAGAGAAAAATTAATCTGGGATTAATTGCGGAGATATTTTATCTGGTATAAAATATCATTTAAAGAGAGATAACGATTAATTTGGAATTAATCGATAAATTAATATATTCGATATATTAAACGAAATAGGATTTCGACGCGGAATTAAAATTAGATTTTAATTCGGGCGAAAGAATTAATTTAGAATTAATTCGTTAGCGACATGAATAGTGACTTCGCTAGGCGTAATCATTTAATTACGACGCAACGGAAAATTCATTAATTTGGAATTAGCGAACCCGAGCCCGGGATTATTTGCGAGCGTATTCGCATTTCGAATTCGAGTGCGGCACGTAATTTAAATCAAGCATCAAATCACTAGTCGCATCTAGCGTCACATCAAGCGTCAAATCATGTCACTTTGAGTGATTTGACTTGACAACTTGTGATTGATGTGATTGAGTGATGTGTGTGGTTGTTGGCTTTAATAGTTTGACTTTTAAAAAGCCAAATTCATGCCAAATGAATTTGAAATTCAAATGTGTGTATAAGATACACAAATTTGTAACAACCAAACACAACTCTCTCTCTTTCACTCATCTCTCTCTCACACGCCCTTGGGGCAAAAATGGTTCACTGGTTCTGTCAAAAACCGAGCAGTGATGGGAAGCAAGAGTTGGAAATTTGTGGCAAATTTCTTGAGTGCTAGCACACTTACGAGACATGCGAATGTGATAGGGAAGTCCACCCATGAGCCGGGAATCATTCGACGAAGCTTGGAGCTTGACGAAGTTGATCCAAAAGGCCAAAACCAGTAAGGTTGCACAGCTCACTACCGTGACTGTCAAAGAGCAGAAAATGAATTTCGTTGCTTGCCGCGTCGCTCAACCGATCGATGTGAGTATTCCGCAACTTCTCCGATTTGTATTCGCACTTGATTTATGCTTATTATTGATCTTGGGACCTTAATAGAAACCAACAGGTCAGGCCCTTATCTATCAGATCTTTAGGTTAAAAAAACTAAGTATTTTCGCTTATGACCTTCATTTACCTGCTCACGGGCCCGGATTTGGGGTTCTGGAATTCTCTAAATCCTTGTTGGCATCTCATATCCATTGGAACTCCCATGTCTAAATTTGATTTCTTACTTTCTTTATCTTTCTATCTATCCTTCGTTACTCGGAAAAACTAGCTAACTATATGAAGTATTCAAAACTATTGGGTCTATTATAAGAATTTCTAAAAAGAAGTGGAATATTACTTGGGGGGAAAGAACCTTACTTAGATTTACCTGTCATCTTACTCTTGCTCCGGCTTACTGTATTCTCTCTTACTACTACAGGTTCTGATGATTCCTTATGTATTTGTTTATGTGTTGGACAATTATGACCCATAGCATCACTATTTGTACAGATCATGGTGTTGTTGTACAAATTAACTATGTGACAAAGGAAATTTCTCTTTTATCATTTGTAATTAGATTACCAAGATATATAAATGATAAAAGGTCTTTATGATTAGTTCCGGATTGAGATGATATGAGACAGTATCAATCCACGAAGGTTTAATCATTAAATATCACTAGTCGTAGTATTATCGAGATTGGACATCGATAATGCGGAATAGACTAGTATTACATTTGTGCGCGTTGTGGGAGCATAACGACATAGTTCCCATATATTTGGGTATATGATACTCATGCAAATGTAATAGGAGGTTGTGTTTACCGATGGTACGGAAATAGCTTCGCTCTGGATAGACCCCTCGGAATTCCATTGGTAGTATGACTATGTGTCTATAGAAGTCCAAATCAGGGTAGGTGTATTTGGTCTTAACCTGAGACTTGCACCGCTAATACTTGCGACAATCAATATACTTTGGTTTTGGTCGTCCAGGGCTTTAACAGGTTATGTGTACGCCTCTTCTGGGTATATTGAGAATCGTAGTGTATTGGGTGTGATGTCAAGACGAAAGTATCACTCCAGTCATAGTAGAGATGATGATCATGTAGGATACAGAACTGGTGCTCTTATGTACTGCAGTCATCGGGATAATATGACTAGGTCATGATTATCCGATTTTAGAGACTAGTTACCAGAGATCCGATATGTGCTTCGTACGGGGAAGACACAATTCCAGCCCCAGGCCTAGCACATGACATCCGATGCTGGATCGCAATACACAATACTACGTATACTACGCCTGATAAAGATTACATATTCCTTTAAGAATATTTCTGGAGAATTGGGTGAACACGATGCTTTGCTAGAAGCCAACCATGTCTTGTAAATCGGTAAAAGCGTAGTACTACTTACGTACGTGTTCGGATAGTCTGATGACCGAATTTACTGCCAACATATCCGGGGATCTCATGGGTCGCTTCCCGAAGATTCACCGATGACGTATGACTCGCACATAATTAATCTGGGAATTAATTAGATCAGAGAGAAGATTAATCTAGGATTAATTACGGAGATATTTTATCTGGGATACAATATTATTTAAAGAGAGAGAGAACGATTAATTTGGAATTAATTGATAAATTAATATATTCGATATATTATACGAAATTAGATTTCGACACGGAATTAAAATTAGATTTTAATTCGGGCAAACGAGTTAATTTAGAATTAATTCGCTAGCGACGTGAATAGTAATTTTGCTAGGCACAATTATTTAATAAAATTTGATTTAATTACGTCGCAATGGAAAATTCGTTAATTCAGAATTAGCGAACCCGAGCCCGGGAGTGTTTGCGGGTCCACTCGCATTTCGAATTCAAGTGCGGCCCATAGGTCACATCAAGCGTCACATCATTAGTTATTCAAGTGATGGATGTCTTGTCACTTTGAGGATGTGATGTTAGTCACTTGTGATTGATGGGGGTGGTTGGAAGGCTTAAATGCCATGTACCTTTTTTGGATTTGAAAATTCAAATTTGGGTAAATCATTTTAATTGATTTTAGAAATCAAACTAACCAACACAACTTCTCTTCCTCTCTCTCCCTCTCACGGCCAAGGGCCAAATTTCTCCCATTTTCTTCCAAAATGCCGAGAACAAGAAGAAGAAATAAGGAAGATTTGTGGCAAATCTTTCCAATGCTAGCACATAAAGAGTCATCCAAAGGTGATAGGGAAACAAACCCTTGAGCATGGAATCCATTCCCAATCTTGGAGTTTGACCAAAAATCTTGGAGCACAAAGAGGAGCCATGGCTGAAAGTCATAAGGATGAAGCAAGGAAAATTTTTATTGTTCCTCGCATCGCAAAAGCCGATCAAAGTGAGTATTCCGCAACTTAACTTTGTTGTATTCACACATGTTTTACGCTTAAATCGATCTTGGTTTGACCTTAGAAACCCAACATTATGTACCTTTACCTCTTATTCGCATTGGTTGCTTGAACTTCTTGTTGGGACAATTGTGGAATCCCTAGGGTCGGATCGGTACCTCGCGCAGCGGAAATGGGTCTAACCCATGGATATCAAGTATGTGTGTAATTTTAAATAATTTAACGAAATATTAAATTCCATTACGAGTGTATAGGAAAAAACCGAGGCTGAATCGAAGTCCGGAAACACAAAAACGGACAAAAATAAAATTACCGCGCGCGCTACATTTCGCGCGAATGGTAGAGATAATTATGATTTTACAATTAAGCCCTTGTCTAATTATTGAATTAATCCAATTAATCTAATTAGGTCAAAGTGAATAATCAATGTTATCTAATAACACTTGATTATCTTAGTTGATAATTATAATATCGAATATTATCTTTTATAAAAAATAATCGGCTACCCAAGTGCTCAACGAGTACACTCTAAGTTCAGACATGTTCATCATATAAGCCTAGCTAATACGTACGCAATTCGGCCAACTCTGAATTTACGAAGAACACGAACGACCTTTCTGAACTATATAAGTCGAGGTCATCACATATGTTTAATAATCCATTCGTCGTAGGCTATCCAAGTTGTGCTTAGGAAACATAGAATACACCGTCAAGTTTCCAATGCGCGAATCTCATGTCGACATGTCCACGATTCTTTACAACTATTGCGATCCACCTTAGGTGATCGGCTTTGGATAATGTCTTTAAGAATCATGAATTTACTTACATGGATACCTAAACCCCTTATGGTACACATAAATGCCGATGGATCCTATCTTGCTTCGCACTTGATTACTGAGTGCATCTGTCCACACCCAAGGAACATCTAGAGGCCAGACCATGAAATATTTCTGACTTACATTGCATCAAAGTGGGAGGATCTCACACAAAATCAATGCTAACCTATAGTCAAAGGATTACATATGCTACTCGACTTTAGGAGATTCCTATTGACGGTGGTGTGTACTTCCAACTATTAGGAATCAACTATGAGTCATTTAGTAATCGCTTCAATGAATACCCACATGTCTGTATGAGTTTTCAAAACTAATGGTACATCGGGTTAAACCATTGGAACTCCAATTCCAATATACGACATGTGCTAGTCTTTTAGGTTATAAGAATTCGACCGTATTCCAAAACCAACGACTAGGAATATTTACTTTAAGAATAGTTTACACCTAGTGTCATAAATATTCTAAGGTCGATGTCATTCTTAGCATATCTATACATCAATCTAGTACGCATAATTACAATACCATTATAAGGCATGAAATGAAAGATGTAGTTATTTTATTAATAAATAATAAAATGTACAAATCAGATTGGCACTCCAAGCACCAACTCCATCAAACTCCCACTTGCTTAGTGCCAATCTGGATGGTACTGTAGTCCCATCTCCTCCATATGTTAATCGAATAACTTAGGAGGTAAGAACTTTGTAAGCGGGTCTGCTATGTTGTCTTATCCTTGAACCTTCAAGATCACTATGTCTTTTCGTTCAATAATCTATCTAATTATGCGGTATTTTCTTTCCACGTGTTAAGACTTGGAATGCGCCCTCGATTCCTTAGCCTGTGTGATGGCTCTATTATTATCACAGTATAATAGGATCGAATCCGCAATACTAGGCACAACGCCAAGTTCTGTGACAAAATTTCTAATCTAAACAGCTTCTTTAGCAGCTTCTGAAGCCGTTATAAATTTTGCCTCAGTTGTGGAATCAGTTGTTGAGCCTTGCTTTGAACAATTCCAACTAATCGCACCACCGTTAAGGGTAAATATGTATCCTGATGTAGATTTTCTATCATCTATTAGAAACTTATCCTTAGTACATTTAAGATATTTTAGGATATGTTTCACGCCTGTCCAATGATCATTACCTGGATCAGATTGATATAGGGTGGTCACACTGACGCCGAAACTGATGTCAGGTCTAGTACATAACATAGCATACATTATGCTTCCAATACAAGAAGCATATGGTAAGTTAGCATCCTAACTCTCTCTTCCTCAGTTTGAGGTGCCATTTTCTTCGAAAGATGTATGCCGTATCGGAAAGGTACATTTGCTGCCTTCCAGTTGGTAAAACTGTATCTTTCTAACATCTTATCTATGAACGTCGATTGTGAAAACCCTATATGCTTCCCAACTCTATATCGGTAAAGCCTTATACCTAGTATATAGGAAGCTTCACCCATATATTTCATGGAGAAGTTCTTGCAAATGTAGGCTTTCATACTTTGCATCATCCCTATAGTATTTCCTATGATAAAGATGTCATCTACATACAAGACTAGGAAAACTATCATGCTCCAACTAACTTTCTTATAAACACATGGTTCTTCCTCGTTCTTGATGAATCCAGATAATCTAATTATCTCATCAAAATGATGATTCCAGCTTCGGGATGCCTGTTTAACTCCATAAAGAGACTTTTGGAGCTTACAAACCAAGTTTAAAGTGTCACTGGATACAAAACCCCCTGGTTGTTCCATATAGATATCTTCATCAAGGAATCCATTTAGGAAAGAGGTTTTCACATCCATCTCTCATATCTCATAGTCGTGATATGCAGTAATGGTTAAAAGAATCCTAATGGATTTTAGCATGGCTACTGGTGAAAAAATTTCCTCATAGTCAATCCCAGGACGTTGAGTGTAACCTTTCAATACCAGTCGGGCCTTAAATGTTTCCACCTTTCCATCAGGCCCTCGCTTCTTTTTGTAAACCTATTTACAACCAATAGGTTTAAATCCTTCAGGAAGTTCAACTAAGTCTCAGACTTGATTAACATGCATTGAATCCATTTCAGATTTCATGGCTTCCTACCATTTTCCTGAATCGATATCCAATATCGCTTCCTTATACTAAGTCAGATTTGTTTCCTCTAAGATGAGAACATCAAGGCTCACATCAGATGTTAAAAACAGTCTTTCAGGAGGCCTTAATATTCTATTCAACTTATGTAGAACATGTGTTGTAGATCCTTCACCTATTTGGATCTCTGGTTCCATCTCAGATTCCTTAATGTTGGGATCAAACTTATCAAGTTTAATCTCTCTACAATTCGCACTTTCTGTCAAAAATTACTTTTCAAGAAAAGTTGTAAAGCGAACAATAAATACATTTCATTGCTCGGAATCGTAGAATTGATATCCCATGGAATTATCAGGATATCCAACGAACCTACATTTATACCTTCTGGGTGCTAGTTTATCCCGCTGCTCAATTCTAACGTATGCAGGACAACCCCAAATCTTTAAATGCCTAAGACTTTGATTTCTACCAAACCATATCTGATAGGGGGTCGTAGAAACAACTTTCGATGGAACCCTATTAAGTATGTAGATAGCAGTAAGTAAAGTGTAACCCCAAAGGTAATAAGGAAGATCTGTATAGCTCATCATCGTTCGTACCATATCCAATAAAGTATCATCAGATAAACATATCCATATCTAGACTTGTCATTTGTGAAAGTCACAAAGTATGTTGAACCATCATGAGCGGCATGATTTAATGGACCTCACACATCGCTGTGTATTAGCTTCAGTAAATCTCTAGCACGATGTCCAATACCTTGAAATGGGGCCTTTGTAATCTTTTCTTGGATACATGACTCATAAATCGGATAAAGATCTAAGGTAAGATTTTCAATCAAACCATCCTTTACCAATTTGGATAGACGTCTAACACCTATGTGGCCCAATCTCATATGCCATAATTCAGTATTATTTAATTCAGACTTTCTACTTGTATTTTTCTCTATATTAAAGACATCTCTACATATTTCCCAAACACAGTGACCGTTTGATAAAGAACATTCATATTTCAATAAATTATCTTTATCATATAAACATAAAGTTTCATCCTCAATGTTAATTTTATATCCATCCTTATCTAATATTGACAGTGATATTATTTGTCTGATAATTGAGGGAACATAATAACAGTCATGCAAATCTAATTTACATCCAATTGAGAAATCTAGAACAACTATTCCTATGGTTTTGACATCCAATATCTCGCCATTGCCAACTCTAAGCTGGATCTCCCATTTATTCAGTCTTCTTCTAACCCTCATTTCCTGCAGGGAATTACAAATATGAGTAGGACTGTCAGTGTCTAATACTCATCCACTATTTGCTTATAAGGCTAATGAGATGTCAATAATTGGAAAAATACAAAGCGTACCTGAGGATCCTACTTTTCCTTTTAGCTCTGGACAATTCTTCTTCCAATGTCCAGACTTTTTGCAATGTAGACATTGATCACGAGCTACTTTCGGTTTTACACCTTTGCACTTCTTGGAGTTTTTCTTTGATATCTTCTTCTTCCCCATCTTGATTTTCTCTGACTTCCGAGAAGTCTTTGAAGAGCCAGCTCTACCATGGAGATACAGTGTGGGGTTGTCTTTCTTCAAATCTTGCTCTTCCGTGCGTAGCATGTTATGAAGTTCTTCATATGTGGCTTGCATCGAATGCATATGGAAATTTAATACAAAGCCAGCATAAGAACCAGGCAAAGAAGTCAGAATTAAATTATGGCCCAGCCTTTTATCAAACACAATGCCATGTCGTTCCAGATATCGAATCTAGTCTATCACGTTCAAAACATATGTACTGACATCTCCTCCCTCCTTGAGTTCACCACGGAACAATTCCTTAGACCTTCGATAAAGTTAGATATCTTAGTTTACCTCAAACAACTCCTTGAGTGTTCAAATGATGCTCCAAGCATCCGGTACTTCAATGTACTGTCTCAACAAATCTGGAACCATCGACCCCAAGATGTAGGATTTCGCCTTCAGGTTATCATCTTTGCATCTATCAAAAGTTTCTTCCTATTATGGAGTTGAGTCAGGATTGATATCAACAGACAATGGATTGATAGTGACATAAGTCAACTTTTCAAATTCCAAGAAAAGGCGCATGTTCTTTTCCTATTTTAAATAGTTTTTGGCTCATTTTAGCTTATTGGAATCCAAAATTTTCATCAATGGATTAGCGACAGCCATCTACAAGACAATATTTTTGAGTAGTAGCAGAACAATTTTCATTTCTTAAGTGATAACACTAATTGATTATGGAATTTTAAATCTATTAGTGCCCTCCCACTACTTTAAGTAATTCCATAATCTCCCTTAACGGAAAAATAGAAGTTTGACTATCAAAATTTCATAGCGGGAAGTGGTGTTAGGGATATGCCCTACACCCAACTTGTGGATGGGCTATATGTACATGTATTTGTAATATTTTCATTAATTAATAAAATGGAAATCTTTATTATACGTGTATTACATAACTTATATGAATCATCAACACTGTAATAAAGCCTTTGGAGTAATAAGACGATGGCTTCCATGCCTTATGAGAATCATTACTCTTAAATGTTCATAGTCATAGTTTTATGAATAATCTGGGCGTTCACAAAGCGGAGAGACTAGCATGATGATATGATCCTTTCTTAAGTGGGGTAGCCGATCTCATAGGCTACTAGCGGAGATCCATTCGCTTGGTGTATCACATGGATGCATGAGTTGCTCGTGTCCATCGAACTGACTGCCGAAAGTTTTCATATGGAGTGTTTATCCCATGTGTCTGTGAGAACTTTCATGTATCGATTATATGACTAGTACTTAGACTTGAGGTCTTTACAACCTTATGTGTGGATCAAATAAATTTGACATTCTCCTTCCCCGGTTCAAAAGATCCGGTCATAAGGGTATGATTGGGTCATTTGTTGAAACACATGAAGTTTGTAAAGATACAAAAGAGAATCGCCACTCTCGTATAATATTTTCTTATAAGAGTAGTATTCCAATTCGCAGGTTGATATGTGTGATCAGTGCTTGAGACTGTGGCCACAACGAAAGAATCATGTGAGATTTTGGGTTAGCACGATTCATGACACTATCAACATCATACCTTTGACCATATGGGTAGACACTTCCGTACCCTAGGTCAATAGGTGGGGATACAGTGAGGCGAAGGACCGTATCATATGTAAATCGCTTAAAGAATGGGTATATATATCTTTCCTTCTCATTTGAGGGCCTTGGCATGTTGCTATATGTCAACCTTGGTCATTGAAATCGAACGACCATCTGATCGGAGGATAATTAATGTTCGATTAAATTATCACGATTCATTTCATGTCCAACTTGAGGGGAACCCAAAAGGTCACACACAACAAAGTCGAAATCAATGGTTAACAATGCACATTACATATTTAACAGCATATATGATTGCTCTATGAATTGTTCATAAATGATTCAATGTGTTTAATTATTGAACATATCATTTATGAGGTTCCATAGTGGCTTAGGGATTGGTGAACGACGATAGGGGCACTTTGGGAATTGGAATAAATAGATAAAAAAAAATTACTATTCACGTGAATAGTAATATGTGAATAGTAAAATTTTTTAATTTAATTTTGTTATTTCTTTTGAATTCCAATTCGGCCCAAACTCTTATTAGGGTTTTATAATATCATTAAACCACTAAATTAAGATCCAATGGCTTAGATTAAATTGGCTTTTATCCCACATCGGATTCTTAATTAATTTTGTTGTCTTTGGAGCACTATATAAACCCAAAGAATTCTTCACAAATTTTTGCTCCAAGCCTTTCAATTCTTGGGTTTATATAAGTGAGCAACTCTAAAGTTGTAAGAGTAAGCCACTGATTTTGAGGATCCTTAAGTCTAATTGACTAGAGGAACCTCGATTTAAAAGTTTTGAGGTATTTGCCTAGGCTAGCACCAAGGGCAAAATACCCGTGCACTCAAGGCGTAGTCTTGCCGTTGAGTTTTGGCTTTGGTGTGTGAATCTTTGGAGGCCACACACTTGGATGGCTCTTTGGAATGTGGAAGAGCTTGCTGAGTTCGAGAAAAGCTTATAGATTGGAGGGAGGACTAGAGGAGTCTACGGTTCAAGTAACTCTTTTTCTTTCTTTATTTTAATTAGAGTTCTTATGATAGTTAGCATATTTAGGTTTATATTCTTTGCATGTTTTATGAGTTTTATGCTTAGAATATATAGTAACATGCCAGGCTTGTAGAATAAAAAAAAAAATGGGTCTTGGGCAAAGGGAAGGCGACATAATAATTTCAACAATTTTAATTTTCCGCTGCGCACTCGCGACCGCTTCCCAACAGTGGTATCAACACGCCGTTTTTGTTTTGATTAGTTCTCACTTATTTGAACTCGAAATTGGGTTTTTAAAAACTCGTTGGAAAGCTAACACCCTGAACTTAATTTTAGGCATAATTTTTGCATGATTTGGTTAAGATTTGAATTATTAAATTACATTTAAAGTTCCGCGTCTGCAGAAAAATGTGAATAGTAAATTTATTTGAATAAAATAAAATACAATATCATAATTAATATTAATCAAAGTTATTTAATGCCTAAAATAATTCCAACATATTAAAACTCATATGCTTGATAATACTTTTTTTGATTAGAATTGGCATGATTATTTTAGGGTGCAAGCATCTAGAGACTTTCTAAGAAATAGAGAGTGTATTGCTTATCCCTTAGCTAAGTAATTATTCCGTGATGAACTTAGAGATTTATTACCTTTAAGGCTAATAAATATAAATCACTTGTTTATAATAAAAGACATTATAAAAGATACATGTGGGGTGGGACCAAGGCGTTAATAAAACTTTCCAAACTAAAGTTAATTTAACCAAATGTATTACTAGAGTTAGATAATGATTTGGTGTCTTCCTTCACTCACTACTTTTTTATAGCCAAAAGGAAAAGCTGTGAAATCATATAGATAATCATTTACTCAAAGCTTACCTTAAAACATATTTAAAGTGTTGGACTAATTTGGAGGATCTTGTAGGGGTTTTAGGGGCTAAATCCGGTAACGCAGCGGAAGCGGTGGAGAATCAAATTTTCCGATTTCAAAACTTTTTCTCGAATTAATTAAATAAACATATTTATTTAATTATCCAATAATCAAATTATGAAATAAAATTCAAATGAATCATATTCAAGTGAATTACCGAAATGCCCTTACATTGGTATTTTGTCCATTTTAGTCCGAAATTGATCAAATCAATTTTGAATGATTCTAAATCATTTCTAAGATGAACTTAGCATGTTCAAAATATCAAAACACCAAAAGCAACCAAAAATCCCATTTTCTTAATTCTTGGCCGAATGCATCCATTTGGTGCCATTTTGTGCACTTTGTCATTTCATGCATCAAAACACATCAAGATGTAATCCAATGAACATGAAACTTTATATGCATCATATACACATCCAAATACACAACATATATGAAAAGCCCCAAATTTGGAATTGGTCATGAACCCTAATTTTTCAATTTCATCAAATTGGACAAATTAGACCAAATTGGTTAAATCCAATACTTCAATCATGTTTCTTCCATCCAATCAAAGTCTCAACACAATGAAACAACTCAAGATAAAATCTAGGTCATCTAAGAGTGGGTCAACAACTCTAGATTAGCAACATGGTTTCCAAAACCTTAAAAGAAAGCTTATAACTACAATAGTCACAACCTTCCTTCATCATACATGCTCAACACTTCCATCAAAACTTCCATAAAAAAAAACACAAGGAATAAAGAAAGAAATAACCTAAGAACATCATATGTTAAAGCCTAGATGCTAAGGAACATTTTCCTTTCTAATAGCAAGTTGGAAAAACTCACTAAAATCCAAGCTTTCTTTGATTTCTTCTTTTTCTCACAAGCTTCCTTTGCTTCCATTAATGGAGTTTTTTTCTTTAAAGTGTATTAGGTTAAGAAGAATGAAATGAAAAAACAATATATACTTGTATCAAAATGTGGCCTTGGCCGAAATTCACTAAGGAAATACAAGTTTTGTAATTTCAATTTCATTTCATCTTACATTTGGTCAACTTGCATAAATATCCTAATAACACTTTATTAGATATTTAATTAAGTCAAAAAATGCAACTAAGAATAATATAACTCTTATATTTAAGTGTATGGCCGAAATTATGAAGAAATAAAGGAAAAAGATATTTT
This sequence comes from Zanthoxylum bungeanum, assembly GCA_019454045.1. NCBI lineage: Eukaryota > Viridiplantae > Streptophyta > Magnoliopsida > Sapindales > Rutaceae > Zanthoxylum > Zanthoxylum bungeanum. The sequence goes on along the minus strand of SKCR01024968.1, from coordinate 93,362 downwards.
TATTTTTCAAACAATTTTGAACAAATATCTTAAGAAGTCAAAATCAATTTGACAACCTTTTCCTTTAATGTAAAGTCAAACATTTACACTTATAATCATTTCCTAACTTTATCATTGGGTGATATATTTATATTTTAATTATATTAATCATTTAACAATTAAATAATTAAATAATTAATTAAATACAAATATATCAAATATATGTATTATATTTACTTTAAATATCTCAAATACATATATTGATGATATATGTCAAATACCTTTATTTGAATATTTATTAATGTGTATTTAATAATATCATATATTAAATACAAATACACATTAATTAGGAAATGACGGTTCGGCCCGTTCGCATGTATTTTTCGTTTAACGATTAAACGATTTATAAATAATCATCATTATTCATAAATGTTGCTCTAGTGCTCTACGAGTATGTTTCATTATTGAGACTCTCTAGATTCAGGTATATCCGTCACGAAATCCAATTTCATGTGCATAATCTATCCACCCGTAGATTATGACGATCACGGATAAACTAGCTGAATCATACAGGTCGAGGTCATTGCATACGTATAATCTCCCCGTCACAGGTATCCAGATAATCCCAGAGATATAGATGTAAACGTCAAATCTCTATAGGTATTATCTCGTCGACGTATCTATTAGCAATCTTTAAATAACACTCGGAACTTACTTCCGATGTATACTGTGGCCACAGATTTAACAGACTGCTAAATATATATGGACTACCTATGCTCTGTACACAGAACTGACGGATCCTATCTTGACACAACAGGATATCCTGAGGATCGATCCACACCCAACGAACAGGCGGAGGTCTGATCTAAATAGATCGGTGACGTGACTGCCATCTAAGTGTGGAGGATGTCTCATACATCCACAGTGGTGTCTCAAGTCGAAGGACCACTATGCTACTCAACCCGAGAAGATTCTTATTGACGTTGGCGTACCATCCATTAAGAATCTTCGGTGAGCCGTTCAGTGTTTATCCACTATAAACCCTACACGTCTATACGAGTCTCCATAGACTCATGGTTCATTGGGATAAACCATCGGACCAAGTCTCGATATACGACATGTACTGGTCTCAACGGATTTGACTAACCGACCCGTGTTAGCAAATCTTGACCAGAAACTATGTTTGATAATATTCATATAGCAGTGACACTTCCCAATGTCAATTACAAACTAACTTTGTAACTGTGTACTGCATTATATATTATCGGGCCTTTGTCTAATATATACATATCACTAAACCACATTTAGTTTCAATCTAATCGTGATCAGATCGAATACGTATATAAGAACAAGAGGTGCAACCATAAATAATAATATTATGGAATAAGAGGATGTTCGTATTCATGAATCAGTCATAAATACGGTCCGGATTGGCGCTCTGAGCACCAACCCCAACAATTTCTCACACTTGCTCTAGTGCCAATCCACGGTATCATATACACGTCTCAATGTGCATCGTATGCACATGGCCCTCAAAAGCTTACCCAGTACTTAAGAGGTAGGCAACAAAAACAAGTCCGCTATGACATATTGAGTTTGTCAAACAAACTCCATCGTTTCCCTTAGTCAGCATCATTCATATTTTGTAGAATCTAGATTATACATTAATATGACTCTGATGCTACATCAGTATTGTGCTACAGCTACTGAGTTGTCCAAGTATTTAAGGATCAAATCCAAAATACTATGAAGACAACCGCAAGCACAATAACAATTCAAAAACTTCTAATTTAAAAGGTCACTATGCAACTTCATAAGTCAATACTTCAAAAGTTGCATTTGATTCCACTAAATAGTAGAATCCTTCGTGACACTCCCACTGCATCTTTTATGACTCTTTATGACGTAGACTGTCTAACGTCATAATTAGTCTCAAAACTAATATGACCTTAATGGTTGCAAACTGTATTCTCCATGAATTAGAAACTCGTTCTTAATATCTTAAAGATCACAAAGAACGTGTTTCAAGATCCATCATATGGTCTATAAGATGTCAAAATAACTCGTAACAATTACGATTAAATCGACATCGATAATCGCATATAATAAAGTATTCATTATGTCATCATCAAATGATACATAATATTGTTTAGACATTCTAATCAACATCTCTTTCGAAAAAGGAATCATCCTTTAAGAAAGATGAATACTATGTATAAGACATACAATAACTGTCGAACAGTTATACTAACTGTCATACAGATAGCCTTGTTATGTCCTTCATTAGATCATATCTAATGTATGACTAATATGGTATCTCACAAGTCTCCAAGTTTCATATCATATATAAAAATTTATATCAAATATAACAGAGACTACTCCCACTGCTTTCACGGAGTAAAGAAGACTTAGGTAAATCTTTTACCTAACAAACATCTCATTATTACTATAATAATGATAATGTTGTTAGGATATATAACACTAAAAAGTAATATGTACGCTCCCACTAACCCTTCTAATCACTTATGTATTCTATATACTTTGACAAGATCAGACAATCTGATGATATCAAAAATAGAGAACACATATTTCTGGAAGACTTATCCGAGTTTACAATAGGCTCTATAAGCTAGCACACTAAACTGCAATTTCAGCAGAACACAAACTCTAGGGCCATTCCAGAATATACTCTTCAAACAAGGAAATCACAAATGATCTCTTATTCGAATAAGTCATCCAAAAAACGCCACTTTGCATTCTTTAGCTAAAATATACAGTTTATTATCAACATTAACCAATATATCTTTAATTGTTCATTTAGTGTGACTAGAGATAAGTTTTCTCAGAATCTACAATAAATTGCTGAGTATAACTTTTCTCACTGTCATACTGTAAAGGTCAAACCTTTAATAAGCTCACAATGCTTTCGCTGCGCAAGCAATTAGCACATATCATGAACTAATTCATAATGAAAGCTTAATCAAGTTCAAAACTTGATCGTAGTAAGCTATGAACAATCTTAGACCCAAGGTTCAATGGTGAACTTCCAGAATCGATATCAAATATCGCTTCCATTACAAGTTATAGGATAATTTTTCTTCAATAAGAAAACAACGGAACCATTAAGTATCAAATACTCGTGAATGATTCTGTTATCCTATTGGACTTGTACGGAAGATGTATAAGGGTTGTTTCATTTTATTAATTACGTAGTTCCATTTGTAATTTATCATTCTCACATTTGACTTCAATAAGTCAAGTCTTTTCTACAATAGTTAACATCTGATGTTACATACCAAGTAATAAAACGATTTCATTACTTAGAATCGTAGGAAAGATATTCTATTAAATAGAATACAATATTTTATTAAACAGAATAAACGATAAACTTTTACTTATACCTCCGAGGTGTAAGTAATTTCCATTATATAACTATTATATAAAAGAAAGATTGAAATCTCAAACTTTTCAAGATTCAAATTTTCTACCTATACATATCATCTATGTAACTGTAGAAATTAATGGAACATTAATTAAAGAGATGAATTAGTGTTACTGGAGCATAACCCCAAGAGTATTGAAACTAATTCGGTAACATTCAATATCATACGAATCAAATCATACAAGATTCGATTGCTCCCACTACTCAATTCCATCAAGATGGAATCATGGAAGAATAATATTGAATATGAATCATATTCACTAAATAACCTTAGAACTAATTGCTTTAAATTCAAATGTTTGATCATATCAAAGATCTTTGAACAGTTCAAAGACATGTAATGAATTTTAAGGATCAAGTTTTCAAAATACTTTAGATTGAATATATTTGAACAAGTCAAAAATGTTCAATCTTCGTTTCATCTGAACAGATTGAAAGTTCTTGATACTTTCAAGACTTTCAATATGTGTTCCTTCAGAAACACGTAACTAAGTTATGACAATTCATCAACCAAGTTACGAAATAAAGAAAACTACCTTAAGCAATTATTATTTATTAAACTACATACATCCAATGTATCAATTTAAATAAATTGGTGGTCCAATGACAATCATTGGTTAAACGAGATCTTAATCACTTTCCTGAGTACAATATTCATTAAATGGATAAGGATGTGTGGTGTGATCTAGTATCAAACCATCCTTTACCATACGGAATAAGCATCCATGCTTAAGTGATTAAATTCATAAAGCACCGTTCTAAATTATTTACTTTACCTAATAATTTTTTTTTCCTAATGTTTATCTCTACGTCAATGATATTACTAGTTATTATAAAATATGTAACAATTGTTTATAAAGAACAAGTGACTATCCAATAGTCGCAAGTTCCGATATCATAATATCAAAACAATCGTTAACCAATATTTCAAATAACTACAATAGTCACAACCTTTCTAAAACTAAACCATTCGGCAAAACTAATGAATAAGGATTGTGCGTGGGGACTTATTCATTAGTTTTGCCGAATGGTTTAGTTTTAGACTTAGAAGATTGTGTTTATGTACCTTCTCTAGTAAAGAACATCGTTTCAATTTATTCTTTATGTAATAAAGGTTTTCATGCCTAATAAGTTGTAATGAATGTTCTATTTATTTCAATGAACTAAAAATGGAGATGGTATTTTGAATATGATATCTATGTCTTACAAACTAACAAAGAATGTTCAACCTCTAATATATACAACGTTAACTCGAATAATCTCAATGAATCACTTCTATGGCACAGTCGCTTAGGTCATATCAATGAAACAAGATTAACTAAGCTACATAAGGATGGGTATTTCAGATCCTTCAAATATGAACCTTATGGAACTTGTGAGTCTTGTTTACTTGGTAAAATGACCAAATTACCCTTCAAAAGTAAATGACAGTGTGCAGCGGAGACATTAGAACTCATACACTCTGATGTATGCGGACCAATGTCAGTCACCGTTAGAGGTGGATTCTCTTACTTCATTACCTTTATCGATGATCACTCGCGATATGGGTATGTGTACCTTATGCGGTACAAATCTAAAGCCTTTGCGAAATTCAAAGACTTCAAAGCTGAAGTAGAAAAACAGCTTAATAAAAGTATTAAGTCACTAAGGTCTGATCAGGGTGGTGAATACTTAAGCAACGAATTTCAAGATTACTTGAGAGAAAATGGCATTTTTTCCCAGTGGACTCCTCCGGGAACTCCACAGCATAATGAGGTATCCGAAAGGAGAAATCAGACATTATTAGATATGGTCCGATCAATGATGCCTGGCACGGATCTACCTCTTTCATTTTGGGGTCTTGCTTTATAAACTGCAACACTACTACTAAACCAAGTTCCTTCCAAGACTGTTAGTCAAACACCATATGAGTTATGGTCTGGGAAACGTCCTAGTCTTACTTATCTAAGAGTTTGGGGATGTGACGCATATGTCAAGCTCACACAAACTAACAAAATTGGATGATAGGGTAGTTAAATGTAAGTTTGTAGGATATGCCTTGAACTCAAGAGCATACGTGTTCTACGTCCCAAATGAACAAAGAACATTTGTCTCACGAAATGCTAAATTTCTAGAGAATGAATTCATTCTCAAGAATATATAGTGGGAGTAGACTTGACCTCGATGAGGTACGACAAGAACAAACTAACATAGAAATAAACCCCAGGCCCCTCAAAAGGGCAGCGACGGAACAACCACAAGGTTATGAACTCAGAAGTTCTGGTAGGGAAAGACATGAGCCTGAAAGATATGGTTTCCATATTGATGAGGAACATGATCAGGTCATTGATAATGACGATCCCACCAGTTATGACGAAGCAATGCGTGACATTGATTCAGTCAAGTGGCTTGAGGCCATGAAATCCAAAATAGACTCTATGTATCAGAATCAAGTCTGGGACTTGGTAGATGCACCTGAAGGGATAAAACCCATAGGCTGCAAGTGGATTTACAAGCGTAAAACTGATGTAGAAGGCAACATCCAAACCTATAAGGCCAGGTTGGTGGCGAAAGGTTATAGACAAATCCAAGGAATTGACTATGAGGAAACCTTCTCGCCTGTTGCAATGATAAATTCCATTCGAATTTTACTGGCACTAGCTACACACTTTGATTATGAGATTTGGCAGATGGATGTTAAAACAGTTTTCCTTAATGGGAACCTCGTAGAGGAAGTCTATATGACACAACTAAGGGGTTTGCATCAAGGATGATCATAATAAAATATGCAAGCTTAAACGATCCATTTATGGACTCAATCAAGCCTCCAGAAGTTGGAATATATGATTTGATGAGACAATTAAAGAATTTGACTTCATAAAAAATGTAGACGAGCCTTGTGTTTACAGGAAAAGTAGTGGGAGTGCTGTTGTATTTCTTGTATTATATGTCGATGACATATTAATCATCGGGAATGATATTCCCATGATGCAAGCCACCAAGCAATGGTTATCTCAGAATTTCTCCATGAAAGATTTGGGAGAAGCAGCCTAATCATCGGCATTAAGATCTACTGTGATAGATCTAAGAGGTTGTTAGGACTTTCTCAATCTACGTACATAGATAAGTTTTGAAAAGATCAAAATAGAAGATTCCAAAAGAGGTAATTTACCTACTTGTCATGGAATCAAATTATCTAAGGAGCAATGTTCACATACTCCTTCAGATAGAGAGCGTGATGAGTATGATCCCTTATGCTTCAACAATAGGATCGATCATGTACACTATGCTATGTACAAGACCTGATGTCTCTTATACTCTTAGCATAACGAGCAGGTATCATGCAAATCCTGGTGAGCAACACTGGGCAGCTGTCAAAACAATCCTCAAGTATCTAAGAAGAACTAAGGATGCGTTTTTGACATACAGAGATTGTTCTGAGATAAAGTCATTGGTTATTGTGATGTGAGCTTTCAGATCGATAAGGATGACAACAGATCGCAAACAGGATATCTGTTTACTTTGAATGACGGTGCTGTTAGTTGGAAAAGCTCAAACCAGTCAACTACAACAGACTCCACCACTGAAGCTGAGTATATTGCAGCATCTGAGGCAGCTAAAGAAGCAGTCTAGATAAAGAAGTTCATCACGGAACTGGAAGTGCTTCATGCGATAAAGAATGGCATCACGATGTTACTATGACAACACATGCGCCATTGCTTAATCAAAGGAACCAAGGTCCCACCAGAAATCCAAGCATGTACTCAGGCCAATTCATCTCATCAGGAGATTATTGAGAGAGAAAAAGAGTTATTATAGAGAAAATACCCACAGAAGATAATCTTGCAGATTCTCTGACTAAAGGGCTGACTCAACAAAAGTATGATAGGCACACCAGAGAGTATGGTGTCCAGATTCATACTTGTTGGCTATAGTGCAAGTGGGAGATTGTTAGGGATATCCCTATACCCAAGTTGGTGGATGGGCTATATGTACATGTATTTGTAATATTTTCATTAATTAATAAAATGGAAATCTTTATTATACGTGTCTTACATAACTTATATGAATCATCAACACTGTAATAAAGCCCTTGGAGTAATAAGATGATGGCTTCCACACGCCTTATGAGAATCATTACTCTTAAATGTTTCTAGTCATAGTTTTATGAATAATCTGGGCGTTCACAAAGCGGAGAGACTAGCATGATGATATGATCCGCCCTTAAGTGGGGTAGCTGATCTCATAGGCTACTAGCGGAGATCCGTCCGCTGGTGCATCACATGGATTCTGGAGTTGCTCGTGTCCATCGAACTGACCTCCGAAAGTTTTCATATGGAGTGTTTATCCCATGTGTCTGTGAGAACTTTCATGTATTGATTATATGACTAGTCCTTAGACTTGAGGTCCTTAAAATCTTATGTGTGGATCAAATAACTTTGACATTTTCTTCCCCAGTTCAAAAGATCTGGTTATAAGGGTATGATTGGGTCATTTGTTGAAACACATGAAGTTTATAAAGATACAACAGAGAGTCGCCACTCTCACGGATAATATTTTCTTATAAGAGTAGTATTACAGTTTGCGGGTTGATATGTGTGATCAGTGCTTGAGACTGTGGCCACAGCGGAAGAATCATGTGAGATTCTTGGGTTAGCACGATTCATGACACTATCAACATCATACCTTTGACCATATGGGTATACACTTTCCGTACCCTAGGTCAATAGGTGGGGATACAATGAGGTAATGAACCGTATCATATGTAAATCGCATACATAATGGGTATATATATCTTTCCTTCTCATTTGGGGGCTTGGCATGTGCTAGATGTCAACCTTGGTCATTGAAATCGAACGACCATCTGATCGGAGGATAATTTATGTTCGATTAAATTATCCGATTCATTTCATGTCCAACTTGAGGGGAACCCAAAGGTCACACACAACAAATTCGAAATCAATGGTTAACAGTGCACAATACATATTTAACAGCATATATGATTGCTGTAAGAATTTTTCATAAATGTTTAATGTGTTTAATTATGAACAGATCATTTATGAGGTTCCATAGTGGCTTAGGGATTGGTGAATGAGGATAGAGTCACTTTGGGAATTGGAATAAATAGATAAAAAAAATTACTATTCATGTGAATAGTAACGTGTGAATTTAATTTTTTTTATTTAATTTTGTATTTTTTTTGAATTCCAATTCGGCCCAAACTCTTATTAGGGTTTTATAATCTCATTAAACCACTAAATTAAGATCCAATGGCTAAGATTAAATTGGCTTTTATCCCACATCGATTCTTAATTAATTTTGTTGTCTTTGGAACACTATATAAACCCAAAGAATTCTTCACAATTTTGCACCAAACCTTTCAATTCTTGGGTTTATATAAGTGAGCAACTCTAAATTTTTAGAGTAAGCCACTGATTTTGAGGATCCTAAGTCTAATTGCCTAGGCTACCTCGAGTTAAAAGTTTTGAGGTATTTACCTAGGCTAGCACCAAGGGCAAAATACCTGTGCACTCAAGGCGTAGTCTTGCCGTTGAGTTTTGGCTTTGGTGTGTGCATCTTTGGAGGCCACACACTTGGGTGGCTCTTTGGAACGTGGAAGAGCTTGCTGAGTTCGAGAAAAGCTTGTAGATTGGAGGGAGGACTGGAGGAGTCTACAGTTCAAGTAAGTCTTTTTCTTTCTTTATTTTAATTAGAGTTCTTATGATAGTTAGCATGTTTAGGTTTATGTCTTTGCATGTTTTATGAGTTTTATGCTTAGAATATATAGTAACATGCCTAGGCTTGTAGAATAATCAAAACAAATGGTCTTGGGCAAGGGAATGCGGCATAATAATTTTAACAATTTTAATTTTCCGCTGCGCACTCGCGGCCGCTCCCAACAACAAGTGGATCCCATGACATTTACTCCAGCCTCACACTAATGACGATATTGGCCTTTGTAAACTCATTAGGTAGACCTCCAAGGTCAATCACATTCACATGACTCATAGTTTGGTCCTGAACCATTTCTTATCCTTACACTAATTAAGATATTGTATTAAGACGTGTTCTAGGTGTATACTTGTCAATATGCATTAATGAGCTTCGTATATACACCCTCACACTAATGACGATATTGGGTGACTACATTAACTAATTACACTACATCTAATCTTTTACCGGAGCTACCTAAGTTCCGAGCAATTATACCCTAACACTAATGACGATATTGGATATAAGTAGTAAGAACTCATTCATCTTCGTATTGACAAGACATACCATCCAATAATGCTCTAACATTACTAATACTATTACTTAAATAAAGTAATCACCTAATCACGGGAGATTTATGAAAATCAAGTCATTAACTTAATTAAGTCAAAGTTTTAATTTAAAACATACAATACATATCCAATAATGTCTTATTCATAATTAAATTTAAATTACTATGGCATAGATTCAAAACATGTGTTGTGTGGTTAAGCCTTGCTCTGATATTATTATGTTGGGACAGTTATGGAACCCCTAGGGTCGAATCGATGCCCCGCGCAGTGGAAATAGTTCTAACCCATGGATATCAAGTAGGTGTAAATTTAAATAATTTAATGAAATACTATATTCCATTACGAGTGTATAGGAAAACACCGGGGTTGACTCGGAGTTCGGAAACTCAAAAACGGACGAAAACAAAATTATCGCGCGTAGATTGTGCTATAGTGCATGCGCGCAAACAATAAATATTTTTTTTTAATTTCATTTCACTTTCCTTCAGCTCACTGGAAAGTGAGATGAAGGATTTAAGGTATTTTACCCTAATTTCTTCCGGTCTTCCCTAAACACTTCAAAAACACCAAAAATTAATTTTTAATTTCAAAACCAACATCAACACATAAATTTTTACAAAAACATAAATTTATTCTAATACGCACTTGCGTAAATTTTGAATCCAATACACGAACCAAATTAGAATCCCCATAAGAAATATCTCGTGAACAATTCTAGGTCACCCAAATATGGTCAAGTGATTCCAGAATGGTAGTCATAGCTCTAAGCTTTAATCTAGAGTTCCAAACTCTAATTTTAAGTTTATGTCTGATATAAATATTTTGACCCAATTACAAGCATATTGTGTTTATACTTCCAAAACATCCTAACACAATTTATTAGCCTTATTTCAATATTAAGCTACGTGATCACGCATTTAATACATAAAAGAACATAGCTTAAAGAAGATCAAACATTACCTTAGTAAGCTTGATGCAAGATCCAATCTACTTCTCCTTTGTTGAAATGGTTGGAGAACTTCCAAGGTGTGCAAGCTTGACCTAAAGATCCAACCTTGATTTCCAATGCTAGCAAGCTTCACTTCAAGATCCAATCTTGATTTCTCCTAGATGAAATATTGTAGAGACCTTACAAGCTTCTCTAAACACTTCTCTAATTTAGGCTAATTTCTCTAAGAATTTGCTTGTACTTGTTATTAAAACCTTCCTAAAGCTTGCTATTTATAGCAAAACTTAGGAAATTTTTAATTAATAAATGTTGTAATCAATTTTTAAGTGGGCTTAATCCAATTTGTCTAAATATGTATAATTAGGTGTGACTAATCTCCTTTGTCTCCCACTTTGATTTAATCCAATTAAATCAAGCCAAGGATTAGGAAATAAATTAGTTAAATGTTTTCCACTTTGATTTAATCCAATTAAATCAAGCCAAAACCACCTATTATTACATACTTACAATTACCATAATATCTTCAAATGGTAGAGATAATTATGATTTTACAATTAAGCCCTTGTGTAATTATTGAATTAATCCAATTAGGTCAAAGTAAATAATCAATGTTATCAAATAATACTTGATTATCTTATTTGATCATTATAATATCGAATATTATCTTTCATAAAAAATAATCGGCTATCCAAGTACTCAACGAGTACACTTCATATTGGGACTCTCTAAGTTCAGACACATTCATCATATAAGGCTAGCTAATATGTACGCAATCCGGCCACCTCCGAATTTGCGAAGAACACGAACGACCTTTCTGAACTATACAAGTCGAGGTCATCACATATGTTTAATAATCCTTTCCTCGTAAGCTATCCGAGTTGTTCTTAGGAAACATAGAATACACCGTCAAGTTTCCAATGCGCACATCTCATGTCGACATGTCCACGATTCTTTACAACTGTTGCGATCCACCTTAGGTGATCGGCTTTGGCCAAAGTCTTTAAGAATCATGTCTTTACTTACATAGACACCTAAACCCCTTATGGTACACATACAAGCCGACATATTCTATCTTGCTTCGCACTTGATTACAGAGTGCATCGGTCCACACCCAACAAACATCTAGAGGTCAGACCATGAAATATTTCTGATGTTAGTGTCCTATACATGCCATGGGATCTCTAAGCATGATTTAAGTGTGAATTAATCAAGAAAGTTTGCGGAAAAAACTTACATTGATTTGAATGAAGTTCAAAACTTTTCTTTGAAGATGGAAGTTCCAAACTTTGATTTGAATCCCAAACTCAAGGATGAGTTTCCCTATCACCTTGATTTACTCTTTAAGTGCTAGCTTGCTAGAATTTTTGCAACAAAAATTCTGTGGGAGAGAGGAGAGGTTTCGGCCAACAAGGAGGAGAAAAGAGAGTTTTTGGTTTTTTTGTATTTTGTTTTCTAAAAACAATTACCAAAGTTGCCAAGCAAAAAGTGGTATATATTTTTCCAAAAAAGCAAAACAAAAAGTAAAGTGTGTTGGAGAAGTTACCATAAAAGCTCCCAACCACTTCCATCAACTTGAATGACTAGTGATGTAAGTTGGTGGGTCCCACACTTAAATTCAAAATTCAAGTTGGGTGAGACTACACACTTCGGGCTCAGGTTCGTTTAATCCGATTAAACGAATTTTCCGTCGCGACGTAATTAAATCCAATTTAATTAAATAATAATACCCAGTAAAATTATTACGGAAGTCGCTTACAAATTAATTCCAAATTAATTCGTTCGCTTGAATTAAAATCCAATTTTAATTCCGTATTGAAATCCAATTTCAATTAATATATCCTATATATTATTTTAGCCCAATTAAATAAATTAAATAGAAAAATCTAATTTAACTATTAAATTTATTTTGCCGATTAATTCCAAATTAATCGCGTTCTCTCTTTTCAACGAATTAATCCCAGATTAATTCTTGTCGCAATTAATCCCAGATTAATTTTCTCTCTCATAATTAATCCAAGATTAATTATGTTCGAGTCAAATGTCATCGGTGAATCTTTGGGAAGCGACCCAAGAGATTCCTGGATATGTTGGCAGTAAATCCGGTTGTCGAACTATCCGACACGTGCGTACCCGGTACCACGTTCTTACCGATTTACAAGACATGGTTGGCTTCTAGCAAAGCACCATGCCTACCCAACTCTCCAGAAATATATTCAACATGGAATATATATAATCTGTATCAAGTGTAGTAAACAATGTATTGCGTATTACGATTCGGTATCAGATGTCACAAGCTAGGTCTGGTGCTGGAATTGTGTCTGCCCTGTACGAAGCATATATCGGATCACTAGAAACTAGTCTCTGTAATCGGATAATCATGACCTAGTCATACTATCCCGAGAGCTGCAGCATTTAAGAGTACAAGTTATGTATCCCTGCGTGATCATTATCTCCATTTGACTGAAGTGATACTTCCATCTTGATATCACACCCAGCACACTACGATTCTCAGTATACCCATAAGAGGCGTACACAGAACCTGTTAAAGCTCCGGATGACCAAAACCAAAGTATACTGATTGTCGCAAGTATTAGCGATGCAAGTCTCTAGTTAAGACCATATACACCTACCCTGATCCGGATTCCCATAGACACATAGTCATACTACCAATGGGATTCCGAGGGGTCTATCCAGATCGAAGCTGCTCCCGGTCAGACGGCTAACAGAACCTCCTATCACACTTGCATAAGTATCAAATACTTAAATATATGAGAACTATGCCGTTAAGCTTCCATAATGCGCACAAGTGTAATACTAGCCTATTCCGCATTATCGATGTCCAGTCTCGATAATACTACGACAAAGGATATTTAATGATTAAACCTTTTGTGGATTAATACTATCTCATATCTTATTAATCCGGTACTAATCATATGGACTTTTATCATTTATATATCCAAGTAATCCAATTACAAAATGATAAAAAAGCAATTTCCTTTGTCACATAGTTAATTTGTACAAAGAACACCATGTCTTTTACAAATAGTGATGCTATGGGTCATAGTTGTCCAACAATCTCCCACTTGGCCTATAGCCAATCACTCAAGTGTCCAACACCTGAACTATGTACGGGTCACTAAAACTTTTGCTGAGATATAGCTTTCATCAGCGGATCTGTAAGGTTATCATCTGAAATGATCTTTTCGATCTTCACATCGCCACGATGTGTGATCTCACGAATCAGATGAAACCATCGAAGTACATACTTGGATCATTGATGAGACCGTGGTTCCTTAGCCTGTGTTGTAGCCCAGCTCAGCTGCTAACTGAATTACTCCTAATCAAATTAGGAATTTTATAGATCCAAAATGCTTCTTTTGCTGCCTCAGCCGCAGCAATATAATCCATTTTTGTTGAATCAGCAGCAGTTTGCTTGGAAGATTTCCAGCTCACTGTTCCATTTTTCAAACAAAATATGTACCCTTATTGCGACTTACAGTCGCCTTTATCGGTTTGGAAACTTGCATCGGTGAACTTAGTCACCTCAAGTTCTCCATCTCCATTGATTAAGAAAGCATCCTTAGTTCGTCTAAAATATTTAAGGATGTTCTTAACATCAATCCAGTGACCGTCACCTGGATCGGCCTGATTGTGACTGCAGATGCTCAAAGCATATGAGACATCAGGTCGCGTACATGTCATGGAATCCATGATCGATCCGACTGCAAAAGCGAACAAGATCAGAATCATTGAATCACTCTCATCATGAGTTTTAGGACACATGTCCTTAGATAGAGAGACGCCATGTGTTAATGTACGATTTCTCGGAGAGTGCCAACAACTTTTAGATCTATCCCAATAGATCCTTAATCCTAGAATAAAGGTTGCCTCTCCCAAGAATTTCATGGAGAATTTTAATGAAAGCCAAGCTTTCACTGATTTTAGTATGAGAATGTCATTGCTTAGAAGCAATACATCATCAGCGTATAGGACAATCAATGTCGGTGTGCTTCCACTAACCTTCTTATATACACAACAATCATCATCGTTTTGAATGAAACCATATTGTAATATGATCTCATCAAAACGTTGGTTCCAATAACGCAATGCTTGCTTCAATCCATAAATGGATCGATTTAACTTGCAAACCTTGTTTGCATGTTTTGGCATGACAAAACCGTCAGGGTGTTGTATATGAACATCCTCCAAAAGGTTAAGGAAAGCGATTTTGATGCCCATCTGCCATATTTCATAATTGAAATATCCAGCTTTAGCAAGCATTATCCGAATGGATTTAATCATGGCAATGGGTAAAAGGTTTCGTCGTAATCGACACCATGTTGATGACGATGCCCTTTCGCTACAAGCCTAGCTTTGTATGTTTGTACGTTGTCATCATGTCCGTCTTCACCATGAAGACTCATTTTCTACCAATAGGCACAATGCCTTCTGGTACATCAACCAGTGTCCAAACTTGGTTGTATACATGCAATCCATTTCGGACTTCATGGCCTCTTGCCATAAAGCGGAGTAGATACCTTGTATCACTTCCTAATACATAGCTGGTTCATCTTTCTCAATAAGATTATTATCTACATGAGGTGAGATCAGAAACCCATACCTCTTAGGTTGTTTTCTGACTCCCTCCGACCTACGCGGTTCTTGTGTATTAGAAGATTATGGAACAGTCTCATCCCTGATGAACTGTTCGTGTTCCGTGAGGGGATCTGTGCCAGGAACAGTATCACTCCGATTTTCATCGAGTTTTACTTTCCTCCCACTTACCACTGCATTTAGGAATTCCTCTATGGAAAACCGCATGGAGAGCAACAAATATTTTCTTCTCTTATGGGTTGTGGAAACGATATCCTTTGGTTTCCTTAGGATGAACAATTACAAATAGGCACTTATCCGATTTGGGTTCTAGTTTGGTACCATCGAAACGTTTAACGTATGCCAAGCATCCCCAAATCTTCAGGAATGAGAAACCCGGTTTCTTTTCTATCCATATTTCATATGGAGTCTGTCCAACAGAATTTGTCGGAACCTTATTCGAAATAAGTATAGCACTGTTCAATGCGTATCCCATTAAGGAAATTAGTAGCTCAGTGCGACTCATCATTAACCTTACCATGTCCAACAAAGTTCGGGTTCTCCGTTCGGACACACCACTCAAATGAGGTGTTTCGGGAGGAGTCCACCATATTCTTTCAAGTAATCGAGAAACTCATTGCTCAAGTATTCTCCACCACAGTCCAACTGTAATGTTTTAATACTTTTGCTGGTCTGTTTTTCTCTACTTCGTGTCGAAACTCTTTGAATTTATCAAATGTTTCCAATTTGTGTTTCATAAGACACACATAACCATAACGCGATGCAACATCCGTACAGGTTATGAAGTATTGATATCCACCTTTAGCCTGACTAGACATGGGCCCACATACGTCAACATGAACGAGGGCTAACAGCTTGGTGGCACTTACACCCTTACCACTAAAAGACTTTTTAGGCACTTTGCCTAATAAACAAGATTCGCAGACATCATATGAATTAGGATCAAATCTGTCCACGTATCCACTCTTCGAAAATGTGGATATACGAGTCTTGTTAATGTGTCCCAGACGACAATGCCACAAATAAGTCTCATCTGATTTACTCAGTTTGAGCTTTTGTTCGTCATGTTATATGTTTGATATTCTTTTATATTCAAAATATAAAGACTATTATTAACATCTGCTGTACATATCAAAATGTTATCTTTATATACAAAACACATAGTGTTCCAGAATACAAAGGTACACCCGCAACGGGTTAAACAAAATGTAGAGATAATGTTCCTTAGTCAAACTAGGTACATAATAACAGTCACCTAATGTAATTACAAACCCCAAGGGCAGATACAAAACATAGGTCCCAAGGGCCAAAACAGCAACTACTGTCCCGTTTCCGACTCGTAAGTCGATCTCACCTGAAGCCAGTATCCTGCTAATCAGCAGATCCTGCACACCAGTACATATGTGAGTACCACATCTAGAATCAAAAATCTAATTTTAAAACCTGACCGGCGTAAACACACACGTATAACGCAAGCGCACGTATCGTTCAAGTAGTATAAAAATATCGATCCCACGAGGACTTAATTCCTACTGTTGTTATTAATTATTGAATCTATTTATTTAGAGATATCTAATTGAGAGAGAAGAGAATGATTACTTGATTGATTTGATTGATTGTAGAATTGCTAAATAAATAAATAAATAAAAAGACAAAAGAAAATACTAAAGAAAATAACTAAAGACACAAAGATCTAGGGTTGTGATTTCTTCCAATATAATTTTAAAGATGAAGTGGTTATTTCATGTTGGTGTAATAAATCAGTTTACTAACCTGGAACACTAAATTATGCAAAAGCCTATGTCGATGGTTAGATGCAAATACCCAGTTTAACCCAATTGAACCATATGTCTATGTCAACCAAATTATCTGGATTCATTAAGTTTAAGTTCCAATTATAGCTACCCCCGCCTGACAGGTATATGTCTATCCTGTAAGGAAATCTATTAAAGGGTTATCTATCCTCAAGGAAGATCGTGGGCTATTAAGTCTAAGGCTGAAACCTAAAATCCCTATGTCTAGTTCATTTTAGATTTACCACATCAATCTTATTGGTGATCAGACAACAAGAAGCATTAAGCTTAAGTTACCCAAACTATAAAATAACCCCTTATAAACCGGTGATATTAGAATTCATCACAACCCAGATAACTAACACATAACTAGGGCAAATAAAAACTTAAAAATAAAAGACATAAAGTAAAAATGCTGAAAAGTAAAAGACATAAAGTAAAAGCTGAAAAGTAAAATAAAATAAAATGCTAAGGTAAAATGAATTACTTTTACTATTTACTATTTTAGATATCTCCCATAAAATAATATATAAACTTGTGATAATATTACCAACCGACCAATCTGGCGGTATCCTTTATTAGTCAGGTTTAAACCAGATTAAAATGAATTACCAACCGACCAATCTGACGGTATCATTTTTAAGTCAATATTTTAAATAGTGAATATATTATTTTTAAGGGAGATTAATCTAAATACCCACAGTAAAAGAATTACCTTTCACCCTAGCTGGGGAAGTTACCTCCTCATGGTGAATAGTAAAAACTGTAAAAAGTAAAAAAAAAAAGTAAATTACTATATTAACAAAAAGTAATTAAAATTATTTACAAAACTAAAAACTAAAAAAAAAAAAAACTAAAAACTAAAAGAAACTAGAGAGAGAAACTCTCTCTTTACATCTAAGAGATGAGAGAGAGTGGTGCATCTAAAACTGAAATCTCGAGCTTAATTATAGGCGCGGATAGGCATCCGGCGTCGTGACGCTGAGGTCTTTGGCGTCGCTACGCCAGCTTCTGTCGACGTGGCACGCTCTGGTTCATCGGTTGCAGATTCTGGATAGGATGATAAGGTGACACGTGGCGAGGTTGTTGGAGACTCAATTATTGTGACACGTGGCGGCTTCTGATTGGTCGGCTAGATTCTTATCTGCCACGTGTTAGATAAGGATTAGATAGCCAATAATTGATACTGACGTGGCGGTGATGTGGCGACACATGGGAAAGGGACTGTCGGCACCGTAGGATTGCAACACGTGGTACTTTCTGATTGGCTGATGATGACGTGGCGGTGAGGTGGCAGTTTGACTTGGTCAACCTGGCGATGTGGCTGATGACGTGGCAATGACATGGAGTGACCCGTGGCGATGATGACTGTTGGCACCGTAGGATGATGACACGTGGCACGGCGTATTTTAGCAGATCGGCTGTGATGGTGACACGTGGCACCGCGCACGTTAGCAAAGTCAAACTTTTCTCAGATTCTGATTTGTGGACCCGGCGCACGTTAGCACTGTTCGGCGCATGTTAGGCGTCGCGACGCTGAAATTACCAAAATGCCCTTTTCGTCCAATTTTCACTGTTTTGGCCCAAATCACCTCCAGAGTATCCTGAAACTTTATTTATCTACAAAATAACACAAAACACATCAAAATATTCATAAAACTCAAGAAACTATACAAAATATAAGGTTAAATGAGTGGGAAATAGTGATAGATTTACCACTCATCACACCCTCAAACCTAACATTTTGCTAGTCCTCGAGCAAAACACAGAATAAAATAACATAAACATCTTTAAAATAAAATTTAACTAAGCCACTTTCGTAGGGATCATTGTTGCATTTAGCGTATGCAACAAGCCTTTAAACCCCTAGGTGTCCCTAGTGGACGAGTTGTAGTCTCGTGAGGGTTTACAGCAATGCTACCCACAGACATTTTATAAAAGTAAAAAGGTAGTGAAACTAATGCACACAAAAGCAAAAAGACAAGAGAAAAGAGAATAAAGAAGTTAGTAACTAATCAGGTGAAACTTCTAGTCCAAATTACTAGTTGTTTTGTTTCTTTCTAAATTACAGAATAAGTAAATTCTCCGATTATTTTTACCATTCTTCATATACACAGCCAACAAGATATTAATCAACTCATTTTTGCCCACAACAGTCATAAGTGCAGTTGATAATAGAGTAATATTTTTGTCCTAAAGTTCTATCAGATTTCACACCTTTTGGTAGCAATGAAATAATTTTTCTGATTTTTTCTTTGATTTTTTCTCTATTTTTTATTTATATACAATATCTTCCATCTATGTAACGAGTGTTGGGTCGGTGGCTCCCAAACCAATTGGCTTTAGGGCACCAGGTGTTAAGACACCCATACGGACTTAATTACTCAGACTTAAGATATATATATTTTGCAGCATCTTTGATCCATGTAGCGAGCTTTGGGCCAGTGACTCCCAACCAGTTGGTTTTAGGGCACTAGGTGTTAAAACACCCTTACAGACTTAATAACTCGGATCTCGGATTTTTTTTTCTTTTTTTTACTCCACTGCTTTTTGAGATGCTTCCTCCAATTAAACTAGAGCACTGAATATTACAAACTTTTCAATTATAGCTCATGTCTGTATGTTACTATATATGTTGATAATATCTGCTAACTGAACATATGAAGATCCATTTTAGTCCGTTTTAAGGAGAATTCACAAATTAAATAATTCAAAATGAAATAAACCAAAATTAACTTGTTTCAAAAATGGTTTTAGATACGTCTGAGGAGTGGAAACTCCTTACTCAGCTATCTCTTACCAATTTCACCTTTTTAGTCAAAATAAAAACACAAAAACACAAAATATTTTTTCAATTTTTTCAATTTTTTTTTTGTATTTTTCGAAAATTTTTGGACTAAAAATAAAAACAACACACAAACTAAAAACAAGATACTGATCAACTAATTTCCTCCCTCAAACCTAAATGAGATATTGTCCCTAATGTCTTAAACAATAAAATGAGAGTTAAGAAGGTCGTACCTGGTTAGCTGAAAATCTACAGGAAATTAAAGGTTAAGATCCAGATTAATCTGACGCCTCTTACCACGATCGTCCTCGGACCAATTTATCTTTGAAAGGATAGGGTCAACTTGTGGTTCATAGGCTAAGAGTTGGTCTATTAGATCCGGAGCAGTTTTGGCAGTATATAGGAGTTCTTTCATAGGTTTTGACACGAACCCATTTCTCCGGGCATCATCAAGAAACACACAAAGAAAATCATAAAATCCATCAACGTTAAATAGTCCAAGCGGTTTCTGGTGTATGTTCAGGTTCGCCCAAGATAGAACTATAAAAATTTCCTCCAATGTGCCCAAGCCACCTGGCAAAGCGATAAAAGCATCAGCACGGTTAATCATTTCTACCAGTCGTTCAGACATACATGACACAATAAGTTCCTCTCCGTTTGATGATCCAATAAGATTTGCCTCTGCCAAGGGTTTTGGGATGATTCCCAAAACGTGACTGCTTAATTCCTGTACAGCCTTTGAAACGATCCCATAAGTCCAAGATTGCCTCCGCCATATATTAAGTGCATATTCCTTGCAGCTAAGACTCGACCCAATTCATGTGCTGCCTCTACGTATTGTGGTTTAACACCAACACTACTACCGCAAAACATGCAAATGTTCTCAACTCGTCTTCTCGAAGTGGCTTCCATTTTTTTTTTATGTATTTCTTTCTCAAATCGGGATGCCTTCCAAAGTGCAATGACGAGCTGAATTTATAGTACTTGAAACGGGTGAGTAATAATAGCACTAGTATCTTCCATAGGAAGCTTGTTTAGCTAAACAACAAAATGAAATCGTGAAAGGTCAAAAAGTCTGGATCCTGTCTACGAAAATAAAGATAATTACAACAGAAAAGTGAATCAAAGCAATAATTAAGGCAACGGAATTGTGTACGCAATACGCCACTCGTTTGGTAAATAAATCCATTAGGATGCGTCTCAAGAATTAATTCTTTACTCAGCCATCGCTAATGAATTGTTTCTCATCTTTGTGATTGCCAAACACCATTCATTTTGTCTTAAAATGCTCCGTTTGTGCTTTTCCCTACAAAAATAACACAAAAAATTAAAAACTCTACAACATGTATACACAAAATATGAAAACAGAAATTACAACAAATTGCATGGGTTGCCTCCCTGCTAGCGCTAAATTTTTCGTCTTCAGCTAGATGTGACTGAAATCCATATGTCAAGGAGGTTTCAGCGTCGTTTTGGATGTCCGATTAAAGACAATCCTGTGAGCGTTGCTTTAGAAAGGTCTCTTCCAACGGTAAAGTGGCAAAAAGAGTTTTGTCTCATTCAATACGTGTGCCACCTTTTTGCTCATTCTTACTCCAGTGGTTCCTACAAAGAAAGAAAGAAAATCAGGAGGTCTCGTATGGTGCTTGACTTGGAATGGGAGTTCCATTTTGTCAAGCTTCTGGGCGATATCTTTGATTTGTACTCCCCAAAACAGCGATGTTTCTCCTAAATGCTCTGGATCTTTATTAAGGTCAGACATTTGCTCCTTCATTTGCTCTGCTTCTTGTTCCACCTTTTCTTCACAGATGAATTTTAAAATTTCCTCGTTCAGTTCTTCATCTGTCATCTGTGAAAAACATGCTCCAAAATGGTCTGCCTGAGGATGTACAGATGTTTCTGACATTAGATCTTCATCCTCTGATACAACTGGAGTGGATGGTTCAGGTAGATCTTCATCAAACATCATGGTAAAGCATGCTCCAAGATCTTCATTTTGAGGATTGAAAGTTTGATCCTCCGTTGTTAGTGCAGTTGGTACAAATAGATCAACTTCATCCTCGTCAGAATCTGAATAATAAAAGTCAAATTGAGACTTTTCTGGTTCGGGCTCCTGAACTGATACCTCTGGTTGTTGATACTGCTCAGCCTCCTCCTCTGTTGAAGTGTCATTGTGAAATGATTGGTACTCGAAGGTTTCATCAGTGTCATCTGAAACTGGTTATTGAGGTATGTAGTTTGGTTTTCTGTGAATTGTCTCATTTGATCTGTCATCTTCTGAATGAATTATGATTGTCTCTGAATACTTTCAAATTGATTCTGGTTTGTTTCAAGCATTGTATCCAACTTTTCTTTTCGTTTCTTGAACATATCTTCGAGCATGTTTAGCAACTGATTATTGATGAAGATCATTGTAGGTGGGTGGTGGATAAGATGGAAAATATGGTTCTGTGAAATGTGATGGCTCGTCATACCATGAAGGATCTTGATAGCTCTGCCACCCTGGATGGTAGTTGTATTCGCAATAATCTCTGGGTGATTACCATTACATATGTCACATCTCCCCATTGCATCTTGTTGAGCAAATGTGGTATTGCTTGGTTCTGGCATCCAGTGATAATTATTGGGCTGGACAACAGGAATCAGAAAACCGGACTGTTGCTCCCAGATTTGGGGTGTATCTTCTAGTAAAGCTCGTGATCTCTCAATCTCCCAATAATGTTCCATTTTTCAATCACCTGAAAACAAAAGAAAGAGATAAAAATTACAGATAAAAATAAAGAAAATTAGATATAAGTAAATTAGATAGCTTCAAAATTAATAACTCAAGAAAAATAAGTCCCCAGCAACGGCGCCAAAAAATTCACCGGCGTAAACACACACGTATAACGCAAGCGCACGAATCGTTCAAGTAGTATAAAAATATCGATCCCACGAGGACTTAATTCCTACTGTTGTTATTAATTATTGAATCTATTTATTTACAGATATCTAATTGAGAGAGAAGAGAATGATTACTTGATTGATTTGATTGATTGTAGAATTGCTAAATAAATAAAAAAATAAAAAGACAAAAGAAAATACTAAAGAAAATAACAAAAGACACAAAGATCTAGGGTTGTGATTTCTTCCAATATCATTTTAAAGATGAAGTGGTTATTTCATGTTTGTGTAATAAATCAGTTTACTAACCTGGAACACTAAATTATGCAAAAGCCTATGTCGATGGTCAGACGCAAATACACAGTTTAACCCAATTGAACCATATGTCTATGTCAACCAAATTATTTGGATTCATTAAGTTTAAGTTCCAATTATGGCTACCCCCGCCTGACAGGTATATGTCTATCTTGTAAGGAAATCTATTAAAGGGTTATATATCCTCAAGGAAGATCGTGGGCTATTAAGTCTAAGGCTGAAACCTAAAATCCTTATGTCTAGTTCATTTTAGATTTACCACATCAATATTATTGGTGATCAGACAACAAGAAGCATTAAGCTTAAGACTTAATAATTAAACCTTTAAATTACCCAAACTATAAAAAAAAAACCCCTTATAAACCGGTGATATTAGAATTCATCACAACCTCAGATAACTAACACATAACTAGGGCTAATAAAAACTTAAAAATAAAAGACATAAAGTAAAAATGCTGAAAAGTAAAAGACATAAAGTAAAAGCTGAAAAGTAAAATAAAATAAAATGCTAAGGTAAAAGGAATTACTTTTACTATTTACTATTTTAGATATCTCCCATAAAATAATATATAAACTTGTGATAATATTACCAACCGACCAATCTGGCGGTATCCTTTATTAGTCAGGTTTAAACCAGATTAAAATGAATTACCAACCGACCAATCTGGCAGTATCCTTTTTAAGTCAATATTTTAAATAGTGAATATATTATTTTTAAGGGAGATTAAACTAAATAGTAACAGTAAAAGAATTACCTTTCACCCTAGCTGGGGAAGTTACCTCCTCATGGTGAATAGTAAAAATTGTAAAAAGTAAAAAAAAAAAGTAAATTACTATATTAACAAAACGTAATTAAAATTATTTACAAAACTAAAAAAACTAAAAAAAAAAAAAACTAAAAACTAAAAGAAACTAGAGAGAGAAACTCTCTCTTTACATCAAAGAGATGAGAGAGAGTGGTGTATCTAAAACTGAAATCTCGAGCTCAATTTATAGGCGCGGATAGGCATCCGGCGTCGCAACGCTGAGGCCTTTGGCGTCGCTACGCCAGCTTCTGTCGACGTGGCACGCTCTGGTTTGTCGGTTGCAGATTCTGGATAAGATGATAAGGTCACACGTGGCGAGGTTGTTGGAGACTCAATTATTCTGACACATGGCGATTTCTGATTGGTCGGCTAGATTCTTATCCGTCACATGTCAGATAAGGATTAGATTGCCAATAATTGATGCTGACGTGGCGGTGACGTGGCGACACGTGGGAAAGGGACTGTTGGCACCGTAGGATTGCGACACGTGGCACTTCCTGATTGGCTGATGATGACGTGGCGGTGATGTGGCAGTTTGACTTGGTCAACCTGGTGATGTGGCTGATGATGTGGCAATGACATGGAGTGACACGTGGCACACGTGGCAATGATGATTGTCGGCACCGTAGGATGATGACACGTGGCACGGCGCATTTTAGCAGATCGGCTGTGATGGTGACACGTGGCACCGCGCACGTTAGCAAAGTCAAACTTTTCTCAGATTCTAATTTGTGGACCCGGTGCACGTTAGCACTGTTCGGCGCATGTTAGGCGTCGCGACGCTGAAGGTCTTGGCGTCGCGATGCGAGAAATTACCAAAATGCCCTTTTCGTCTAATTTTCACTGTTTTGGCCCAAATCACCTCCAGAGTGTCCTGAAACTTTATTTATCTACAAAATAACACAAAACACATCAAAATATTCTCAAAACTCAAGAAACTATACAAAATATAAGGTTAAATGAGTGGGAAATAGTGATAGATTTACCACTCATCAAAACAAGTAGTGGACATGTTTATAACAAACACACCTGAAGTCGGAGCCTTGCTCGCCTTCACTTTTTCATGTCTGCCTTGTCCATACGGTAGTCACGCTTTCAATGACCTCGTTTACCACAGCTTAGGCAGACATCTTGGGATATGTCATTTGTCTTCCCAGAAGACTGTGACGATTTTGCCTTTGCCCTTTTTCTTCACACCCCTAGAAGCCTTCGGCCAAGTCTTTTGCACTTCTTGCCATTTTGGAAGCTCTGGCTCTACCTCCTTGAGAATAGCCATTAAATTTCCAAGTGTTTTCTCTTGGTTCATGATGAACCCGCCCCAGCATTCGGGTAGAGATTGTAAGATCAAATTTATGGAAGTCTCGGCCTCATAGGTAATGCCCATCTAACCTAGCTGTTCGATGTTAGCAATCATCTGCGACACCTAGTGCTCGACAGATGTACCCTCTGACGTACGTGAGCGAAAGAGCTTCTTTTGCAATTCGTACTTCTAAGATCTAAGGTTAGATATATGAAGATCCTTTAATTTCAACATCATGGTATACAGATCTAATCCTTAGTTCTCACGACGAAATTAAGGAGTCATTGCGGCAAGCATAACAGATTGAGCACTAAAGTTATCATCACGATGAGTCTTCCTAAGCTCATGCTCTACTATTTTCTCAACTCCGGGCACAGGGCCCGAGAGGTTTCTCTATCCAATAGAGTAACTTCTCAGCTCCCAGGACTATCCTGAGATTGATTTCCCAATCTGAAAAATTTACGCCGTTAAAGACATTTTCACCCAGGATTATGTCTCTTAACGCTAATCTTTCCATCCATCTCGGTTGCAATAGTCCAACTATCCAATCAACGATTTCGGGTACACTCAAAATGAAATGGTTACTATAGTCCAACTATATAACCAACTGCAAGTGGAGTAGTGTCTTGTACAGTCTAACTGTTCAAAGAAAGCATTATTCAATATTAGTCCAACTAATATATTTATAACTACGATAAAAAATAAAAGGAGCGCGTGTAACCAAGTATTAAACGAAATTGCAAATTTAATACTTGCCTCCTACTATTTTTTGACGAGTCTTTAACCCTCTGTTGAGTAATCGGGAAACCTAGTTTCCTAGTGGGCTAGGATCCCGTTAAATAACACACAACCTTGACTTTGGCCAAGAAGCTATATGAAACTTAACTAGGTAGATCGCTAAGATCAATTGGATCACATCCAATTCCTAGATTCGGTAGGTGGACCTCCAAGTCCGAGATATATATCCAATATATATTTCCTAACCTTTTCCTCTGAATCAACTAAACCTTGGCTTTGGCTTAACAAGCTTAATGATTCCAGTTAAGCGTGAACCATTGACAGTGGGGAAGCTTCGTAATCCACGTCGATGTACAGAAGTGACCTTGACTTTGGCCAACAAATCACAACTGCCCAAGACATGCGATATGTAACAAAGCTTTCGTGGTTCAAACACACCCGCGATGGACATTGATCTTGACTTTGGCCAACAAACCAATGCCAATCTTGGATCTTGAGAGAAAACCACTCAATGGAAGGAAAACGCTTAATATTTGAGTGAGGGTTTTACACGTAAATTGGCAACCAATTTATTATCTTTGATTAGGTCTCATCATACACCCTTAAACATGCATTCTAAAAGCATAATAAGGCACAAATAAAATTAATAATGATATGCGGATGGATATATAACAAACTTTGTTCCTAGAACAAATCTCTCACTTTTCTTTCTCCCGCTAGCACTATTCATACTTCTACCCAATTACATAATACATTAAAGAAACCTCATTTACATTGAGGGAAATTGGTGAGAAGAGAAATACAAAGAGTAAAAAGATAATAGGCTAGACACGCAGGTCCAATTTAAATAAATTCCAAATTTATTACAACAATTTCCAAAATTGTCATGACCCTTCTAATATCCATCAGATATTCATTATTCATACAAATACATCCAAGTATTCACACAAAGCATGTTATTTAATCAATCTAATCCAATTAATTAATCTTTGAATTAATGACCATCCAATGTTCAAACAACGATTTGATATGCGCGAGTCCAACTCGTTTAAGAATAAATACTCAAAGTAAGTATTCTTGAATTATATCGAACTATAATTTTAAGTCCAATTTTAAATTGTATCCAATACTAATTCATATTTAATTCCAAATTAAATAATTGCACTTATTTTAGTGCCTTTTAGACTTGGATTTTCCAAATCCAATCTTCATGGGTCTCAAATGCCCAATTAGTATCCAATACTATTGAATTAAAGTCAAATGGGCTTTCAATTAATTCTTTAAGCGTGGGCTTTGGCCAATATGGATCAAACCCAAAATGCCAAAGCCCAAATAGGAATCGCTCTATGCCAAAAAATCAATTTAGGCCCAATTAAATTTTTAAAGGCTCAATTGTCATATTTGGACTTTATAGAAATGGTTTTAGGCCCAATTGGATCCAACCCAATTGTCCAAAACCATACTTGGCCCAACCAAGCCTATTAAGCCCAAATACAATAAATTTATCTTATTATTCCAAATAACATATTAATCTAATTAAAGTGCAATTACCACAATTAATTAATTAATCCAATATTTCCAAAATATCAATTATTCTAATTAATTATGCTTTAATTCTCAAATTCATGTCCAACACAAAATTGAGGCAAGATCAATCCATTCCAACATGCTTAGGCTCACATCAATTACATAAAATAACATTCAATTTTGATTTCAATCCAATTAAATCAATAATCAATATTCATTTCATGTATTTAACATATCCAATTGTCAAATTTTAAAATTTTCCATGAGCATTTCTAGGGCATACATTCGGCCATGCTAAGAATTTGGGGATTTTTGATCTAATCAATTTATCTCAAATCCAAAGATGCACAAATCCAATTCATCATCATACTAACATAACCAAACAATCAATTTAGGCATTTTCAAACTCCAAGCAAAAATCCCAAATTAAATTCCATAAACCCTAGAATTCAAATCAAGCTTAGGATGGCTCTTGATACCATTGTTAGTGTCCTAGACATGCCACAGGATCTCTAAGCGTGATTTAAGTGTGAATTAATCAAGAAAGTTTGCGGAAAAAACTTACATTGATTTGGATGAACTTCAAAACTTTTCTTTGAAGATGGAAGCTCCAAGCTTTGATTTGAATCCCAAACTCAAGGATGAGTTTCCCTATCACATTGATTTACTCTTTAAAAGCTAGCTTGCTAGAATTTTTGCAATAAAAATTCCATGGGAGAGAGGAGAGGTTTTGGCTAACAAGGAGGAGAAGAGAGAGTTTTTGGTTTTTTTTTTTTTTTTTTGTATTTTGTTTTCTAAAAACAATTACCAAAGTTACCAAGCAAAAAGTGGTATATACTTTTCCAAAAAAGCAAAACAAAAAGTAAAGTATGTTGGAGAAGTTACCATTAAAGCTCCCAACCACTTCCATCAACTTGAATGACTAGTAATGTAAGTTGGTGGGTCCCACACTTAAATTCAAAATTCAAGTTGGGTGAGACTACACACTTCGGGCTCGGGTTCGTTTAATCCGATTAAACGAATTTTCTGTCTCGACGTAATTAAATTAAATTTAATTAAATAATAATGCCCAGTAAAATAATACGGAAGTCGCTTACGAATTAATTCCAAATTAATTTGTTCGCTTGAATTAAAATACAATTTTAATTTCGTATTGAAATCCAATTTCAATTAATATATCATATATATTATTTTATCCCAATTAAATAAATTAAATAGAAAAATCTAATTTAACTATTAAATTTATTTTTCCGATTAATTCCAAATTAATCGCGTTCTCTCTTCTCGACGAATTAATCCCAGATTAAATCTTGCCGCAATTAATCCGAGATTAATTTTCTCTCTCATAATTAATCCCAGATTAATTCTGTTCGAGTCAAATGTAATCGGTGAATCTTTGGGAAGCCACCCAAGAGATTCCTGGATATGTTGGCAGTAAATCCGGTTGTCCAACTATCAGACAGTTGCGTACCCGGTACCACGTTCTTATTGATTTACAAGACATGGTTTCCTTCTAGTAAAGCACCATGCCTACCCAATTCTACAGAAATATTTTCAACATGGAATATATATAATCTATATCAAGTGTAGTATACAATGTATTACGTATTACGATCCAGTATCGGATGTCACATGTTAGGCCTGAGGCTGGAATTGTGTTTGTCCCGTACGAAGCATATATCGGATCACTAGCAACTAGTCTCTATAATCGGATAATCATGACCTAGTCATACTATCCCGATAGCTGCAGCATTTAAGAGTACAAGTTATGTATCCCTGCGTGATCATCATCTCCATATGACGAAGTGATACTTCCATCTTGACATCACACCCAATACACTACGATTCTCAGTATACCCAGAAGAGGCATACATAGAACCTGTTAAAGCTCCGGACGACCAAAACCAAAGTATACTGATTGTCGCAAGTATTAGCGACGATGCAAGTCTCAGGTTAAGACCATATACACCTACCCTGATTCAGATTCCCATAGACACATAGTCATACTACCAATGGGATTCCGAGGGGTCTATCTAGAGCGAAGTTGTTCCCGGTCCAATGGCTAACAGAACCTCCTATCACACTTGCATAAGTATCCAATACTTAAATATATGAGAACTATGTCGTTAAGCTTCCATAACGTGCACAAGTGTAATACTAGCATATTCCGCATTATCGATGTCCAGTCTCGATAATGCTACGACTATGGATATTTAATAATTAAACATTTCGTGGATTAATACTGTCTCATATCTTATTAATCCGGTACTAATCATATTGACTTTTATCATTTATATATCCAAGTCATCCAATTACAAAATGATAAAAGAGCAATTTCCTTTGTCACATAGTTAATTTGTACAAAGAACACCATGTCTTTTACAAATAGGGATGCTATGGGTCATAATTGTCCAACATCTGACGCACATGACATCAAAGTGTGGAGGATCTCACACAAAATCAATGCTATCCTATAGTCAAAGGATTACATATGCTACTTGACTCGAGGAGATTCCTATTGACGGTGGTGTGTACTTCCAACTATTAGGAATCAACTATGAGTCATTCAGTATTCCCTTCAATGAATACCCACATGTCTATATGAGTTTCCAAAAATCATGGTACATCAAGTTAAACCATTGGAACTCCAATTCCAATATACGACATGTGCTAGTCTTCTAGGTTATAAGAATTCGACGTATTCCAAAACCAACGACTAGAAATATTTACTTTAAGAATAGTTTACACCTAGTGTGAACACTATTCTAAGGTCGATGTCATTCTTAGCATATCTATACATCAATCTAGTACGCATAATGACAATACCATTATAAGGTATGAAATGAAAAATGAAGTTATTTTATTAATAAATAATAAAATATACAATTCGGATTGACAATCCAAGCACCAACTTCGTCACTTCTATGTACCGATCTTTACTTTTCTTATAGCTTTCTCTTCCCACTCTTTTGTGTGTATATTCTTAAAACTTTACTATATATTCTCCCAACTTGTCTTGAACTTCGGCTAATAGGCCAGGATTGCTACAGAAGAATCCTTAACTAGAACAAGAATTTTGGTTACTTCTACTCAGAATAGGATTCAAATAACTTGGGAATTCTTACTGACCTATCTATATAGCTTGAGGACGTACTCGAGAATCGGATACTGGAGAGGTAATGCCTCGTATATGGGTATCTCTGACATACTACGTATACAAGACCCCCACACTCTACCCACTGCACTGACTCCCTAGACCATTCTCTGATACGATCTTTATAACATCCCCAATCCGGAGTTGTTACCGGCAGGGAATATGCCATCCTACTCCCCTGAGCCTCTAACTTTCTGACAACTGTTAATCTCATTTTATATATATAAACTCATGCATGGAACCAATGCCCAACTATATCAACATAAATGCATAACACTTTTTATAATAAATACTCAATTTTAGTATACATTACAACTTTGACGGTGAATACTTATAGTGCATTTCATAGGCAATATTTACCATATGACACATGACATTCCCTAACTCTGACTGAATTGAACTCTATCTCTGACTTGACCTGGTGGACCGAACACCCTAATGACTGCCATCAGTATCCGTCCTCTCGAGCTTGTCCTCCGGATAAACCTGCAAAAAAAAGAAACTAGGAATGAGGGGGTTAGATCATTGAACGATTTAAGTGAGAGGACG
The DNA here is from genome assembly GCA_019454045.1 of Zanthoxylum bungeanum. NCBI lineage: Eukaryota > Viridiplantae > Streptophyta > Magnoliopsida > Sapindales > Rutaceae > Zanthoxylum > Zanthoxylum bungeanum. Next base: position 62,262 of record SKCR01024968.1, on the reverse strand, counting down.
ATTTTATGAAAACGCATGATTCTAAAACCGAAACTGTCACCAGAAATCTACCTTTCTCTGAAAAACTCATTCCTTATCTGAAAACACAACTTTTTCAATAAAACTTTTTTGAAAAAGATTTTTTGTCTGTAAAACTATGAGTCTTGCTGTAAAACCAACTTTTCTTTCTAAAACTCCTTTTAGAAAACTATCATTTCTGAAAACTGTATTTTTGAAAATCTTATCTCTGAAATCCTGTCACTGGAAACTGTCTCCAAAAACCCTGACGCATGGGGGCGTTACGTATCGCCGTCCCCTCATACGCCTAACTATAGTGAGGAGTGCAAACGCATGACATTGGGGCGTTACATATCGCCGTCCCCCAAAGCATGCCACTACATGTCCTTGAAACTTGTGTTCTTGGGGAGTTACGTATCGTCGTCCCCCAAGCCACTGAACTAAAAATGGGGGTGTGAATCTATGCTACCTTCCAGGCTCTAAATCTAGGAACTAGGGGCATCTGTCATCCCTAGTCCTAAACTGTGTGTGCACACGATATCTGAGTCCGTCAATTCTGTATCTGATCAAGTTGCATATTGAGGTGGGTTTTTCCCCCATGCCTTGAAGAATAAAATCCATATCATACTTTTAAAACCATGATTTCTCAAAATGATTCTCATTTATGAAATAACTGTAAGGAAGTTTGACTATCGCCCTATTGTGCGTAAAAATAAGTCTTAATAAAAAACAAACAACAATTAAAAATCAACTTTTAAAAGAAAAGTATCCACTCACAGATTTGTAATCTGGCTGGCATTACTCTCTTGCTGAAGGAAATTGCGGTCCATCCAATAATATATAATTGGTAACTTAATCAGAACTCAAATTGCGGAATATGCTTTGAAGCTATTGTCGATACATAACATACTATGCTTGTGACATGACAAGTTGTATGTAAAAGAGTCGATACGAGACCCTAAAGATGGCCCCTAACATTTTGAGTTGGAACTGAAAAGGCTGAACTGATTTTCAAAATTTGGCTTCGCTTCGTGACGCTCACTGATATAGAACCGACGTAGAGCCTCTGTTTGCTCCGCGTCGCGATGCTAAACTTTGAGCGTCGCAACGCCAACTCGATCAGACCTAGGCAGTGAGCTTTTGTCTTTTACGCGTCGCGACACGGGCTCTTTGGCATCATGACGCTAGGCTAATTTCAAGTCCAAGCTTCAACTCTTCAATGCCATTTTCAAGAAATCCTCACACCCTTAAGCTAACACCAACACATGAACACTCTTCCAACTTTAACATTGCTCAAAACTCATTTCATCCCAAATCACCACCCAAACATACACACTATCACCTAGTATCATTGAATTACAAAGTAATAATCCTCCAACACATTTCTACACATCAAGACTTCATACCAAGCTAATCTGATCAAGATACTCCTTACCATGCATGCTAACAACTCATCGAATGCCAATTATGCAATTCGCATTACTAGGGTAACACAAGGTGCGAAATTAGGGCTTCATTTCCTTGCCCAAAACTGAAAGTAGGAGGAAGAAAAAGGAATAGAGAGCTTACTTGTCATTAAATATACTTGGAAGCATCACAAATTACTCCAAAAGTAGCATGAGAAAAAGAGAAAGATGAAAAAGCATCCTAAATGTTCCTTCACGTTTTTGGCTAGGAAAGGGGATGAATGAATAGTGCTCTATTTATAGAGCAAGAGCTCATTTTTTCTTTGCAAATGAATGGTCCACATTTTTCCACTTCATACTATTCTAACTTATTCCCGAATTTACTGTAGCAGCCCCGGTATTCACAATGTTTGACCTGCTTCTGATTCGAATTTGGAAACATGTTCAACACGGACATTGTAGGTCTCGGTATTAGCTTTTTGAAGATATAAAGTTCATAAAAATTGGAGATTGTATGAAAACATTATGGATCGATTACTAAAGGCTGTTTGGGATGGGACATAAGCTAAGTTCTGCGTTGGAATTTCTAAGAATTACCGAATGTCCCAAATGTCATTTTATGAGCACTTACTTGCTCGAACATGATTTATATAAAATATTATGCCTCTGAAAATGTAATAGTCATCAGCTTCTGGTAACGTACAAGTCGTCGGGGTCACCAAATATTACAGCTCCTCATTGGTATAGATTGCAGCCAACCCCTCGCTTTGTCCTTTAAGGAGAATCATGCCACTCATGTTAATGGTACTTACCATCTCTAGGAACATCCTTAAGTTAATATTGGGATCCTCTAAAATTGAACCCCCAAACTGAACTGTTGCCTCATGCTGATCAGTGCAGGTTTAAGCTCAAAATTATAGGCATTGGTTGGTTGGTGCGCAATCCAAGAATAATTGTCATCAATGACCGGCTTAAAGTGATCTCAGATTTCCACCTCTCGTGGGTTGTTCTCTTTATTGTCAACCGCCACCGCTTCTTTTTCAATCATCTTTTCACGAAAAAAAAAATAAAAAAATAAAAAAAAAAATCTAAATTAAAGTTAAGGTTACTTGGTAAAGATATTAATGTCAATAATATTAAACAATCCCCGGCAACGGCTCCAAAAACTTATTGCGAAATATGCATATCGCAAGTATACGGTGTCAAATTTTAGTAAAGAATGAATATAGAGTGTCGAACCCATAAGGATTGAAATTGAATTCACACTAAGTACTATAATTAATAAGCCTAACTTTATTTAGAAGGCAATTTAAAGTAAACTAAAGTGAAATTAAAAATCAAAAATTAAATAAGCGAGAAATCAAAACATTTAATTGAGGAAGATCAGGATGAGATGAATTCTAAAGTCTGATTTCACCTAACTATCCCCTATGTATTTGTCATGCCAATTAATCATTACTCAATTTCTTGATTTATAAGTCCAGAATCCTAAATTATTCTAACTCATTCTCCCGAGTACCGAGCGAAAATATTAATAATTACTGACTTTTATATCCCTATAAAAATCAAATAATCAACAACTCATTACACTCTATGATTCTTGTTAACGACTTCAAAGGAATTATAGGTCCTCCCGAACTCTATAAATTTCATAGGTTATAATTTCTAGATCCTATTCAAAATCCTCTCTCTCGAGTGATATATTCCAAAAATGCAATCATCTAAATTGTGGCCAACAAACTAGAAGCAATAAACATAAAAAAATATAAATAAACCGAAATAAAACTTCATAACAATCAAACACATAGGTTCAAGCATAAGCTTCATCATTCTTTAGAATAATAAGATTAGTTCATGACCAAATAAAAAAACAATGAAAACAAGTTCAAGACCATATTAGACATCATTAGAGTTTGAAGAAAGAAACTAGAAGATAAAATCTGAATCGAATCCTTTCGTCTTCAAACATCACTGCCTTCATCTCATCTTATCTCTCTTCAATCCTCTATTTGGATCTCTCTATATTATGTGTTTAGAGCTCTCTAGTTGTGTCTTCTTCTTTTTTTAGGATTTTGGATGCACTTATGTATTTATAGGGAAGTCCTGTAGTCATTCTGTTTGTAGAAAGCTAAATTCTTATTGTTCTGAAAATCTTCTGGGGCGTCGTGACACCTGCTTCTCGGGAAATTATGTGTTCTTTATGCTGGCGGGCGTTGCGATACCACCTCTTCCACCAATATGAGTGATTTTTGCATTTGTTTCCTTCCCGGCATGCTTCATTTGCATCTTTAAGCTCCCGAAACACGTACGTTAGCCTCAAGATCCATGCTCTAATATTTCCTATCAATAAAACATAAAAGAAACTATAAAACACGTAAAATGGCACGAATCCTTATAAAATAATAAGATAAGAATGTATGAATAAATGGATATAAAACACATTTAACACTATACGAGCTTCCCTTACTCATGGTACATCGGATTAGATCTGGCCAACGATATGGTTCAGTTCCGGTTCCGGTTCCCTCCCGATTTTTGTTTAAAAATTTTAATAATGATTTTAAAAATAAAATAAAAATGAGATTAAAAAATTTATTTAAAATTATGAAATTGAATTGAATTTTGATAACATTAAATTAAATATAAAATTAAAGAGTTTGAACTTAAATTTTTAAAAACTTAAGTTGACTACGTATCCTGCAAGGGTGAGAGGAATCAAAGCTCACGTAGTTCCATTATATTTTTAAGATAGTTCCTCATTAAAATTATTTTACTCATCAATCATCATCATTATCAATGCATGTTGATCCTTCAGTTTCCGTTCCGCTTGCACTTGCAGATGCATTGTCAAACAAGTCTTCAAAGTCATCGGGGCATCTTCTTGTTGCCTCAGATCAGCTCGGGTCCAATAATGAACACATGTTGTTGCTTCTAAAGTTCTTGGATATAATGAAGACCGTCTCGCTTCCAAAATATTGACTCATAAGCTGAAGGCTTGCTCAACCGCAATGGTGGAAACAGATGTCGTCAACACCTCTTTAGCAATAATTGATAAAATATGATAGACATTTTGATGTCGGTTCCACCAGAAAAGTACTTGAAAATTTTTAGTCGTGTTATTAGTAGATAAATAATTATCTAATTTCCGGTTATTAGTCGTGTTATCCCTATAATTTTTATTTTATTCTAGTAACCAACGATCACCTACGCTAAGTCTTGAATGTATTACAGGTTTACTACTAGATTTTCCTAATGATTGTAAGTTATATCTACTAACATAATCATTAAATAAATCTATTAAATCAACTTTTATTTTATCTATTATTCTTGTAATATTAATTTCATCAGCTATTTCTAAATATCTATAGTAAGCTAGTAAACCACTTTTCAAACTTTATATTTTAAATCTAGGATAAAAAATTATGCAATAAGATAAAGTTATGAAATGTCTTTAAAATAAATCAATTGTTTTTCGCTTCATAACAACAATAGCTTCAATTAAAACAATATTATTAGGATCAAAACTTTCAGCATGTTCTGTAACATCCCCAACCCGGGAGATGCTACCGGCAGGGAATAGACCATACTATCCCCATAAGCCTCTGACTCTGATAACTATTATTCAATTTCTAATTCTCTTTTCTTTAATTAAAATATTTATATCGTATATATGGGACCGTGGCCCAAACTTATAACTTAACATACAAACTCAACTTCAACAAATTTATACATAAAGACACATGTTTCTTACAATGACTACACATAACTCAAATACCAGCACATGACTTTTACTTGACTCTGACTGACTCCAATTGAACTTTTACTCTTTGACTTTGACTGGTAGGCTCCAAACCCTAGTGACTGCAACAATATCCGTCCTCTTGAGCTCGTCCTCCGGGGATACCTGCAAAACAAATAAACTGGGAGTGAGGGGTTAGATCATCGTACGATCTAAGTGAGTGGACTATAAAACTGAAAAAACTGTAATAAAATAATTGTAGGAAATGCTTTCCTCGCGCAGCGGAAGCGGCTTAGGCACACGGATCGAACTTGAAAAAATTTTCTGCCCTTCCCTTTAAGTTGCCGAATCTGACCAGCAGGTATACTGAATTTTTTCTTCTGTTTCGGACAAGATTTTAGCCCCGGAATGCCTCTAAAAAGGTCCTCGAACAGCCCCCGAACTGCAGTGAAATATTGGACTGTTTTTGACCCGTTACACAACCGAACTGCACACAAATCAGCCTCCGATTTGCGTTAACTACAAGGATATTTCAGGTCTGATTTTTCACTTAAAAATCAGTCCCAACACAGCCCCAAAATATCCCCAAGTGTTTCCCAAAATTCCGGATTAAAATAAATTCAAACCGAGCCCCAAAACATATATATATTACACGGAAATGAGCAATGTGGCACCCTCACTGCCGTGAGATGTAATAGAAGAGAAGAATGATTTTGGTTCAACTCCATAAGGTCTTCCGAGATATATCTCACAACCAACGGAAATTAGTGTGGGCTACACTCACTAAATAAATCCCTAAAGCTTTTAGAGATCATTCGTCAAACTTAATATTTTATTTTTCTTCTTTTGTTCTTCAATGGAGTTTCTGAACTTTTGAGAGAATGGTAGAGAAGAAGAAGAAGGTGGCTAGGGTTTCAAATGAGAGGCTTAGGAAAACAAAAATCATACTTTTCTGTTTATACTTAGGGTTTAATTTTACAAAATCAAACAAACCATAAGCCTTCCACTTTCACTAGAATTCAGCCAAGGCACCCAAATAATTAATTTTGTAACTTCCAATATTAACTTTCCATAAAGCTAATAATTGTTACAAAAATAAATATTTAATTAACCTTTTGAAAGTCATAACTTCCAAAATAATACAAAGGATTATTTGTTTCCAAAACAAACAAATCCCTTCCATTTTCCTTGAAGAATTCGGCCACCATAGAAAATAATAATAAATTTTGTAACATCAATGTTTAATTTCCATAATAGAAAAATTTGGAATTGTCAATGAAAGAGATGTAACATCCAAATAAAGTCCAAGGGTTTCCAAAAACCCAAAATTTGGAATTTACACAATTAACTTTTTTATTTAATTATATCATATACAATTAAATTCCAAGTGTTTAATTATCATATAATTATTAAAACTATATATTAACTTTTAATATATAGTTCTAAGTGTGATAAATAATATTATTAATTATATTAATAATATTTATACATATGTGATTATATAATTGGACTATCCAATTATACTAAATCCGCTACAGTAAATCGAGCTAGCACAGGGACCAAATGGACCTACCTTTCCGAGCTCTAATAATCTCGAAATATTAATTAAGCTCTTAATTAAATATTCCGATTTAGTAACTCCAGGTTATTCCACTAAAAACCCGAAGCTGCACTCTCGTTGCCGCAGATGATATATTAAGCCGAACCAAGTCGTTGTCCATCGATATAGTCATTACATACGAATTGACCCTTCACGAGTATCTCGTAATTAGAGTCGGGTCATAATGTCTGTTATACCCCTCTAATTATTTTTACCTTAAGTACCATTGATTCTCTAATGAACGATTTATTCATAACTATTATGAATTTTAATCTTTCTATTCGTAATAGAAAGACTTGAGCTCTCAAATCGTTCAAGCACTGAATCAACCCTTTAAGAAAGATACTCATCTACTTCTCGCAAGAATGAGTGAACTCCATGTCTATGTAAAACGTTCCCAGCTACAAAACATACCATGCCCCCAAAATACGTAGCTATTGGCCGGGACTGCAACACCAACCTCACATTTGTAAATCAAAGGACATGGCCTCCCATGCAGGAGTTCGTAGTACACTCAGGATTAAGATCAATCCATATATGACCATCTAGTAAATCGAAATGACTTTCTTAATTTAACGGATATTATAAGAATGTCATTTCCATATGGGCCCAGTCCTATATGATCACATCATACAAGGTGCCTCCATTCTCATGTCTCTACATGGACGATCTAGATCAAGATCGCCATACAAATATAGAATGGACCGCAGCTATAGATAAACCATAAACAAAGTACCCGCTTTGTTTGCTCTCTATGGACTATTTGAGATTACTAACTTCAGACTTAAATCCTCTTATGTATGACACTTATACACTAAGTCTGAAGGCACATAAGTAATCTAGGGTATTTAAGATGATATATAATATGTGAAAATTAAACAAACAATTTGATAAATGAATAATGCATCGTTTTATTTCAAAACACATAAAATCGTTTACATCATATGTAGCTCTAGGGCATCGTTAGCAAATGGGGCATGTCACGTAATCCTAGACCATCTAGTTGACCTTCAAAAACTTTAGCCGGCAAGGTTTTTGTAAACAGATCAGCAAGGTTCTCTACAGATGCAATCTTTGTGATGGTAACGTCTCCTCTCTGCACTATCTCCATGATGAGATGATATTTCCTCTCTATATGCTTTCCCCTCATGTGGCTTCTTGGTTCTTTGGAGTTTGCCACCGCACCACTATTATCGCAATAGAGTGTGAGTGGTCTATCCTTATTTGGAACAACTTCCAGATCTCCCAAGAATTTACGGAGCCAGACTGCTTCCTTAGCTGCTTCACAAGCTGCTACATATTCAGCCTCCATGATGGAGTCAGCAATACAAGATTGCTTTATACTCCGCCATACTATAGCCCCACCACCTAGGGTGAACACTGATCCAGATGCGGATTTCCTTGAATCGACATCTGTCTGAAAATCAGAGTCTGTATATCCCCTTAGGATCATATCCTCACCGGAATACACAAGCATATATTCTCTCGTTCTCTTAAGATACTTGAGAATGTGTTTCACAGCCACCCAGTGATCCAATCTTGGGTTTGACTGAAACCTACTGACTACTCCCACTGCAAAACAGATGTCAAGTCTCGTGCATAACATAGCATACATGAGACTACTAACTGCTGATCGTATGAGATATGTCTCATTTCCTCAACATCTTGAGGTTTCTTAGGAGACTATTCCTTTGACAAATGAATTCCATGCCGATAAGGCAGATTGCCTTTCTTGGAATTCTGCATCCCAAATCGCACAAGGATCTTGTCGATATAGGATGTCTGAGACATAGCTAACAGTCATTTCTTGCGATCCCGAAGTATCTGAATCCCAAGAACATAACTGGCCTCTCCCAAATCTTTCATTTGGAATTGGTTAGCTAGCCAGGTTTTCACGTCTGATAATATCTTTACATCATTCCCAATGAGTAAAATATCATCGACGTATAAAACAAGAAAAACCACCTTCCCGTCAATGACGCGCTTGTATACACAAGGCTCATCAACATTCTGCTCAAAGTCATAAGACTTGATCGTTGTATAAAATCTTATATTCCAAGATCGAGATGCCTGCTTGAGTCCATAAATGGACCTTTGCAGCTTGCAAACCTTTTGCTCTTGACCTTGGGCGATGAACCCCTCTGGTTGTATTATATAGATACTCTCATCAAGATTGTCATTCAAGAATGCAGTCTTGACATCCATTTGCCAAATTTAATAGTCATAATATACGGCAATGGATAGAAGAGTTTGGATGGATTTAAGCATGGTTACTAGCGAGAAAGTTTCCTCATAGTCAACTCCCTCTTTCTGGGTATAACCTTGGCCACTACTCTAGCCTTGAAGGTCTGTACCTTCCCATCTGATCCTCTCTTCCTCTTGTAAATCCACTTGCAACCTATGGGTTTTACACCATCAGGTTGGACTACAAGTTCCCAGACTGAGTTGGAGTACATGGACTCCATCTCTAGGTTCATGGCTTTGAGCCATTCCTCTTTGTCAGAATCATCCATTGCACTACTATAGGTAATGGATCATATATGCCATCGCTGGATGCGACAATTGTGCCTCTCCAACCCTAAGGTAGCGATCAGGTTGTCGTACAAGCCTCCCACTACGTCTAGGCGGTAGATCATTTTGACGAGCTTGCATCTGACTCTCAGATGTTGAAGGTGCTATGTATTTGTCAACTTTCTTTGTCGATGGCGTGCTGGTCGAACCAGCAAGTAACTCCTCGAGTAACACCTTACTTCGAGGCTTGAACTCCCTCATATAGTCCTCCTCTAGAAACGTAGCATTTTCGATACAAATACTTTGTTATCATCAGGTCTGTAGAAGAATCCATCCCTAATCTCCTTAGGATAGCCTACAAATAGGCACACCTGAGAACGTGGCTCCAACTTTGTGGTCTTATTCTTCAGCACATGTGCTGGACACCCCCATATGCGGAAATGTCGTAAACTAGTTTTACGACCATTCCACAACTCTAAGGGAGTCTTAGGAACAGACTTAGATGGAATTACATTAAGGATATACATTGCAGTTTGCAGTGCATATCCCTAGAATGAACTAGGTAGTGAGCTACAACTAAACATAAATCTCATCATGTTTAAGTAGGGTCCGATTTCTCCTCTTTGCAACACCATTTTATTGTGGTTATCCAGACGCTATGAGCTGGGATACCATCCCATGCTCAACTAAGAATTCTTTGAAATCTCTGTCGAGGTATTCTCCTCCACGATCCGATCGTAGAGTTTTGATTGTCTTACCTAATTGGTTCTCAACCTCAGCACGATACTCTTTGAACTTTTCAAAGGTATATGATTTGTGATGCATTAGGTAAACATATCCATATCTAGAATAATCGTCAATGAATGTGACGAAGTATTCATAACCACCTCGGGCTCTTACATTCATCGGTCCGCAAAGTGTCCGAATGTATTAGCTCAAGTGGTTGACTGGCTCTTATACCTTTTCCAGTAAAAGGTCTCTTGGTCATTTTTCCTTCTAAATAGGATTCACAAACTGGTAAAGTCCCAGCTTTAACTGGTTTAACGCTCCGTTCTTTATCAATCTATTTATCCGGTCAAGGTTGATATGACCAAGTCTAAGACGCCATAGATATGTGTCATCGTGAGAAATCTTTTGCTATTTAGTTTTAGGTTTCTCAACCTAAAACATTTCAGTATTGAGCAGTGGCTTATGTGTTAACAGTCTTAACACATACAAGTTATCTTCTAGTTTCCACAGCATATAGGTAATCCATTTATGAAATAATAACTATTATTATTAGATAAATGATAACCATCATGCAACAATTTTGAAACAGAAATCAAATTTCCATGACCAAACAAGAACAAACACAACTTTGTTTAAATTCAAATAACTTTTATTTGAAAAAATTGAAAACTGATAACTCCCACTGTTTTACTGAAACATAATCCCTTGTCCTAACTCTCATAGTAAAGTTACCTTCAGCAAGGTCTTTATGTATGGCAAGTAGCTATACCATTAGCCTTCCAGTGTTATTCTTCTTTATCTTTGCAGATTTTGAAGACTCCACAACATTTGCCATAGCAATGGGCTTACGAGCATCCACAAGTATGGACTCGTAGTGGGTGAGCCCATCAAGCAGTTGGGTCAAAGTAAAAGTTAACTTGTTCATAACATAGTTTCTTTTAAACTGCAGGTAACTCTTAGAAAGAGTTTCCATAATCATGATCACCTGGCTACACTCATCAATACGAGCTCCATTAGTTTCAGCAATGTTGATATAGGTCATTATCCTCAAGACATGCTCTCGGACTGATGTCTCATCCTTCATCCTAGCAGTCATCACTGAGACCATGGCCTCATGGATTTGACGCTCCGAAGGTTGCCCAAACATGCCCTGCAATGACTCCATCATTTGAGATGTTAGAGCCATCGGTTCATGCTTTGCAGCACGAACCTCAGACATCCCTGCTAGAAAGTAGCAGCGGGCTTTCTCATTTGTTGCAACCCATTTCTGGTAGTTATCGCGCACAGCTTGGCCAGCATTTCTGGCCGGCTCAGGAGGACTCTCCTCCGTCAGGACAAACTCTAGGTCTTCACAGACCATGATAGCGTTCATGTTACTTTTCCACTTAACATAGTTTTTCTCCTGGTAATTTATATTTTGAGAGTATTGAAATAATTGGAGAAACCATGGCTAATAAAATAAACATGCATTTAACATTCATTCATCGCATATTAAAATCATCAAACAATTTTGGCATAAAATTAAACATGATGCATGAACCATGAATAATGAATTAGAAACCGAAGAGAATTACTATGCCACGGAAATCTATCATTCCACGAGTAAGTGCCACCGTAGGGTAGGTCAAGTTCTTGCATGATAGATCGAGACAATCTCAGTCGATTTAATATATTCGGGAATAACTCTTATTCCTATATTAAACAACTACCATTTCATTTGATCAAGGAATTTTTTTAACAGTTAATTATTCCTTTGTGAGTGTAACCCGCCGTTTCGGGATTCTTGGACTTAACGAGTGAAGTGCCGCCGTAGGGTAGGTCAGTTCACAAGATACATCTAGAATCCCTATCCTCTCGGAACCCAAACCTGATATTGACCCAAAATGGACACCATCCGTAGGGGACGAAAATAAAGCCGTCTCGAGGCGCCTTTTGAATCTCACATTTTTGGACTAACAACGGAGATCGCGGGATATACTGTCGTATATCCCTCTCACACTCACTATTTTAAAAATAAGGTTTCTATCTATAAAATATCTAATATTTTATTTTAACTAGTGTGGATAAATTTATGGCGGCTAAATCATAATTTTTATTTACACTAGTTTGACATAAGTGACCTAACCAATTTTAACTCTTAAAATTGTATCACTAACATTTCATTAGTCTATACTAATAGTTTTACTCAATTAAACTAATTTAATTAGAGTGGTATTAGTGAGCTATTATATTTTAACTCTTAAGATACTAGAACACTAATAAGTCTAAAATTTATGGAATTCTAAAAGGTCAAAATTTTAATTAAATATTTTAATAAATCTTAGTGCGTTATAAAATCCAATGGTACGTAGAATTGTATCCCGAGTGCAGACCATATTACAGTCCATTCAGAATCGGCTATGAAATTTATATCCGGGTTTCCATCCTATATACCAATGGAATTTATTATGCACCAATTAAGCCCAATATATTAGAATTCAAATTTTAAACCATAAACCCAATTAATCTAATTAATTGATTTCCATATGTATATCATATTCTAATTTAAACATTTTAAATTACATAAAATCATATTTTTATGTCTATAATGTAATGCATCTATGACATGTTATGGCATGTAAAATGCATGAGTGGACACCCTAAGCTATATGACATGTTATTCAAACAATTCGAAATAAACATACATATAACATAAAAAATATTTTGCATTAACCGGGCTCTTATTTTTTTCTATACTAATCTAATTAGTACATAAGATTCACCAAGGCATCCATTGGTCTTCAAATCCTGCTCCAAAGTGGTGTTGGCTCCTTTTGCGACTTCGGTGCTCCAAATTATAAAGATTGAAATTTTACATTGAAAAATAAAATTACAACAAATGTAAACAATGACCTTATGGCCTTATATCCCAAAAACAAAACCAACTACAAAAAATAAGAGCCGGAAAAATTTATGACCAATGCAAAATCCATTCATCACATGAAATAACAAAAACATTCATCATATGAATATCATGATGTGCCCACTCATCTAAACATGCATATCATATTTATAACTCATATAAATATATTAAAAACAGAAACTTTAACTGAAAAAGAGAAGGGTTAAGAACACTTTTCAACCGCGCTCTAGATGCCAATTGTAGGAAACGCTTTACTCGCGCAGCGGAAGTGGCTTAGGCACGCGGATCAGACTTGAAAAAATTTTATGTTCTTCCTTTTAAGTTGCCGAATCTGACCAGCAGGTATACTGAAATTTTACTTCAGTTTCGGACAAGATTTTAGCCCCGGAATGCCCCTGAAAAAGTCCCCGAACAGCCCCCGAACTGCAGGGAAATATTGGACTGTTTTTGACCCGTTACACAACCGAACTGCACACAAATCAGCCCCTGATTTGCGTGAACTGCAAGGATATTCAGTTCTGATTTTTCACTCAAAAAATAGTCCCAACACAGCCCCAAAATATCCCCAAGTGTTTCCCAAAATTTCGGATTAAAACAAATTCAAACCGAGCCCCAAAACATATATATATTACACGACAATGAGCAATGTGGCACCCTCACTGCCGTGAGATGTAATAGAAGAGAAGAATGATTTTGGTTCAACGCCATAAGGTCTTCCGAGCTATATCTCACAACCAACGGAAAGTAGTGTGGGCTACACTCACTAAATAAATCCCTAAAGCTTTTAGAGATCATTCGTCACACTTATATTTTATTTTTCTTCTTTTGTTCTTCAATGGAGTTTCTGAACTTTTGAGAGAATGGTAGAGAAGAAGAAGAATGTGGCTAGGGTTGAAAATGAGAGGCTTAGGAAAACAAAATCATATTTTTCTTTTTATACTTAGGGTTTAATTTTACAAAATCAAACAATCCCTAAGCCTTCCCCTTTCACTAGAATTCGGCCAAGGCACCAAAATAATTAATTTTGTAACTTCCAATATTAACTTTCCATAAAGCTAATATTTGTTACAAAAATAAATATTTAATTAACCTTTTGAAAGTCATAACTTCCAAAATAATACAAAGGATTATTTGTTTCCAAAACAAACAAATCCCTTCCATTTTCCTTGAAGAATTCGACTACCATAGAAAATAATAATAAATTTTGTAACATCAATGTTTAATTTCCATAATAGAAAAATTTGGAATTGTCAATGAAAGAGATGTAACTTCCAAATAAAGTCCAAGGGTTTCCAAAAACCCAAAATTTGGAATTTACACAATTAACCTTTTTATTGAATTATATCATATACAATTAAATGCCAAGTGTTTAATTATCATATAATTATTAAAACTATATATTAACTTTTAATATATAGTTCTAAGTGTGACAAATAATATTATTAATTATATTAAATTTTTTTTTACATATGTGATTATATAATTGGACTATCCAATTATACAAAATCCGCTATAGTAAATCGAGCTAGCACGGGAACCAAATGGACCTACGGTTCCGAGCTCTAATAATCTCGAAATATTTATTAAGCTCTTAATTAAATATTCTGATTTATTAACTCCGGGTTATTCCACTAAAAACCTGAAGCTGCACTCTCGTTGCCGCAGATGATATATTAAGCCGAACCAAGTCGTTGTCCATCGATATAGTCATTACATACGAATTGACCCTTCACGAGTATCTCGTAATTAGAGTCGGGTCATAATGTCCGTTATACCCCTCTAATTATTTTTACCTTAAGTACCATTGATTCTCTAATGAACGATTTATTCATAACTATTATGAATTTTAATCTTTCTATTCGTAATAGAAAGACTTGAGCGCTCAAATCATTCAAGCACTGAATCAACCCTTTAAGAAAGATACTCATCTACTTCTTGCAAGAATGAGTGAACTCCATGTCTATGTAAAATGTTCCCAGCTACAAAACATACCATGCCTCCAAAATACGTAGCTATTGGTCGGGACTGCAGCACCAATCTCACCTTTGTAAATCAAAGGACATGGCCTCCCATGCAGGAGTTCGTAGTACACTCAGGATTAAGATCAATCCATATATGACCATCTAGTAGATCGAAATGACTTTCTTTATTTAACGGATATTATAAGAATGTCATTTCCATCTGGGTCCAGTCCTATATGATCGCCTCATACAAGGTGCTTCCATTCTCATGTCTCTACATGGACGATCCGGATCAAGATCGCCATACAAATATAGAATGGACCGCAGCTATAGATAAACCACAAACAACGTACCCGCTTTGTTTGCCCTCTATGGACTATTTAAGATTACTAACTTCAGACTTAAATCCTCTTGTGTATGACACTCATACACTAAGCCTGAAGGCACATAAGTAATCTAGGGTATTTAAAATGATATATAATATGCGATAATTAAACAAACAATTTGATAAATGAATAATGCATCATTTTATTTCAAAACATATAAAACTGTTTACGTCACATGTAGCTCTAGGGTATACATTCCAACAATCATTTGTTTCTGAAATCAAAGTCTAGAAATACCTTTATCTTAAAACTATTTTTCTGAAAAATTCATCTGAAATCTCTTTTATAAAACTTATCTTTCTGAAATCTGCTTTCTGAAAACTATTTCTAAAATCTGATCTCTGAAAATACTTTTTCTGAAAATCTAGTATCTGAAAAGTCTTCTTTTGAAAATCTAATGTCTAAATATTGGTCTATGTCTAAAAAACTTGACGTATAGGGTGTTACATATCGCCGTCCCCCCAGACGCCTAACTAGAGACAGCAGTGCAAATCCATGACTTTGGGGCATTACGTATCGTCGTCCCTCAAAGCATTTCACTACTCCCTGAAACCGATGGTCTTGGGGCGTTATGGCCACAAACTAGAACTGGGGGTGCGGGTCTATGCTACCATCCAAGCTCTGAAATTAGGGTCTATGGGCGATATATATCGCCGTCTCCCTAGCCCTGAACAAGGATCTAGGGGCGTTTCGTATCGCCGTCCCCCCAGTCCTTTACATGTGCACATGTTCTCTGTCCTTCAATTCCAAACTGTATCAAGTTACATACTGTGGTGGGTTTTTCCCCCATGCCCCGAAAAACATAAAATATGTTCTGGAAATATTTATTTCTCAAATACACTTTAAATCATAAACTTTTGCGTAAAAACTGCAATAAAAATGAGTTATCGCCCTAAATCATAAAAGTAAGTCTGTTGCGACAATATCAAAATGAAATATCAATTTAAAATAGTAGTATCCACTCACTATTTTTGGAGTTCTGTTGCCTTTCTTCGCTTTGCTGGTGAAACTTGTGGTTCCTACGATGATTTATCGTCGATAGTTTTGATTAGAAAATGAACCAAGAATGAATGGATCGGAATTAAGCTAAATTTTCCTATTTAATTAAGGGGACATCATTTTGAGGCACATCAAACTTATATCATGACGTAATATATACATACGGGTTGATACGAGGCTCTTAGGGTGGGCTCTAACACACGCTGAGGTGAAGCTGAACAGACAAAAACTGGTATTGGGGAAATTTTGGCCTTCGCGTCGCAACGCACTCAAACCAAAGACGATGCCAAACTTTTCAATTACGCGTCGTGACGCATACCCTTTGGGCGTCTCGATGCAAATAGCTTTTCCAGGTTTCAAACTTACTTCCCATTACCTAGCTTACTCAATTCATCACCCACACTTAAACACTCCTCCAACTTCAAAACTCATCCAATATCACCACTCAAACACAAACTATAAACATTAGTTACCAAACATAACATCCTCAACAAAATCATCTACAAATTAACCTCATTACATGCTTATACTCTTAGAACACTTCTCCAAATTGCATGCTTCCAACTATGTTAAGCCAATTAACATTCCCAATTTCTAGAGTTTATTGATGGGCCTTTTAATTCTTGCTCAAAACTGAAAATTGAAAAGATAGAAAGGGAGAAGAAGCTTACCAAGTTTGGAAATGAAACTTGAATGGCTCCAAATACTTTAAGAAATGGAGATTGGAAAAAAACTTGACATGAAGAGTTTTCCCTCATCACTCTCCACGTTTTTGTCTCTAGAATAAGAGGGAATAGTACCTTTTTTATAGGTTTTGTCTCTAGAATAAGAGGGATAGTACCTTTTTTATAGGCAAAAAATGGCTAATTTATATCGGGCATGAATGGTCAAGATGATGCCACCTCACCAAGTTCTAGATCACCCACAAATTTCACTGTAGCAGAAAACAAATATTGATTTTTAGCCTACTTCTGATTCGAATTTGGAAAAATATTCAAACAGAAAGTTGTAGGTCTCGGTCTAATATTTCAGGAGATATAAAATTCATAAAAATCAGAGTTTATATGAGAATGTTATGGTCCAAATACCCAGTGCTATCCGTATTGAGTCTTAAAATAATTTATGTATCGGAAATACGAGAAATTATCGAATGCCCAATTTTTATCATGAACATGTCTCTGATAACGTGATAGTCGTCGGTCTTTGATAATAGACAAATCGCCCGAATTACCGGATGTTACAAATTCTCCCCCCTTAAATAGTATTCGTCCTCGAATTCTTTTTAAACTTGAGATCTAACGATAGATTTCAGAGTCTACCCATCAAGTTTAAATGGATTTATACTTGTAATCATCTTTATTTCCATTTGCTGGGATTCTTACTTACTATAAACCAACTCATGTTAACTGGGTTCATTATAACTTGGTGACTGAGACCTCCGTTAAATTGATCAGTCATTTTTTTCCCAATAAACGCGCTTTAACCTTTCTAATATCTTAACTTGTGTTTCATAACTTTATGTTCTTCAAATTCTTGATCGAGAAGGAACTCCTTGTCTTGATGTCATAGAATTCCTGCTGATTACTTTTCACTACGATATGCTATAGTTCTCATGGTATATCAAAATAGCCTCGTTTCTGGTCTTTGTTATACTCAACGTATTCCTGCTCATTCCCCATATCTTCTATTTCTTGACTGTCTAGACTTCTTATATTTATTCTATAGAAGATATATTCTAAGAGTCTTCTTATTGAGAATTCAACACCCTTTTAACTTATTTTGCTTAGCGATTGGGCTCGGCTTTTCCATATTTGCTTGTTTCATCTCTGAAGGTGTTGTGTGTCTTGTAATGGGGTTTCTTCACTAATACCTCAACTCTAGAAGCCATATACATACACCCATTTATACAAAGTTGTTTATCAGATCTGCTCTAGAACTTTTCTTGCCTCTGCTTGTCTGTATAACTTAGAACCTTGTAGTGTAGGGCAGATTCTTTATGTACCTCTTGTTCACTAATGTTGATTACGCAATGAGTTGGTACTAAGGAGGTTGGTTCTGGTAGCTTCTCTGGGGCTTACGGTGTTCCAAACTGACTTGTTCTCTATAATCTAATGACGTCAAGGGTCGTTTCTTAAATACAAACAAATATAATGTACCTTGAAGACTCATTCACTATACTAATTGCAACTTTACAATAACTTATCCTCTCGATTCCTAAGTATAATTATATATCTACCAAACCACCCATGCCTATGGCATAGGCCGTCCCAATCCCTTAGTGGTTTGGTCATCTAAAACTGGGGCTGAGTACCTTTGTAAATTACGCAAGATAACATGTAATAGAACCTTGGTTTCAGTTCAACGCCGATGAACCTTACTGATACGTATTTTTGGTCTTTGTTTACTAGGTATTCTATCCTACTGTTGTTGCACCTTGACCCATTTACTTCCAAACTTTTTCTTTAGAATTCATTCGTCTCTTGCTTTATCCTATACTATACCGAGAATTTATGTGGTTTATGTCTTTGTCTCCTGCCTCATCATATTCTCTTGTCTGACACTAGTTCTTATGAATCTCAGTTGTTACTTGATCACTACTAGTATCTGCACTACTCCATCTGAACCACTTCTTTGTTAACTCTTTATTTTAAAGTTGTCTCTCACTTTTATCATGTTCTTAACTACTTCTGAAGGTCTTATGTTCCGGTCCCTTTTCACTATACTTTCATTTACTTCTGAGAGTATCTTGAAGCAACCTACAAGGTACATCCCTGCTATTGTTATCTAACGAGGGTTGGGAGGGTGGGAACTTACCCTGAGGCCTTTCTGATTATGGTGATATGGTTTCACATTCTGTTTATCTATGAGCCTATGGCTTTCATGTACATAAATATATGATGTCTATTCCTACACTAGGGTACTACTTACTAAAACTGTATGGTTTGCCTTTTCTAACTTTATAACTGATCTTTCCAATAATCGATCTCTGCAGTTATTCTATACTCATTCTTGTTTAGTCTCTATTGTTTAACCCTCTAGATTCGTTATTTTCTTTCTCTGAGTACCGATATACTCTCTTTACTATTCTTCCTTAAGAAACTTACTCTGCTACATAGGTTCTTTTCTTGTCTCAGTTCCTTGAACTCCTTACACCTTTACTCTCTTGAAAACTCTATCTTCTTCGACCACTTAGGACATTTCCTACTAAATCTCTGATCCATGTGCTACTTTTTACCTACTTCTTCTTCTCAATATCATGAGACTCTTTATAAGTTGTTCACTATGTTCATAAGAATCGTTCTCCCTGGTCTATTTGTACTTCTAAATTCTTTACTTCTTTAAGGGTTCCTTATTTCATCGACGGCCTCCAAACTTAGCTCATCTTACCGAGGCATCAAACTATTCTTCCTCAAACTCCCTATCTATGTTTCATTGAACTTATCAATTTGGTTGTCTAGCTATCTCGTGATTCATCTAATCCATCCATTGCTCTACTTTACTGGTTCACATACTTATTAAAATCATGATTTCTAGAAGAAAAGGTCGTTACTTATTTTGCAGGAACCTGGTCGACTATTTCTATGTCTTGGGGCCACCCAATTATCATCAATTCTCTACACTACTATATTCTCGTTATGTTAACTTTATACTTAAATATTCTGAATTTCCTTGCTACTTAACGCATTCCTCTTAATTACTTTTGTATCCTAACTTTTGGTTCTAAGTTATGCTACCAACATTAGTGGTGACTCATTCTCTTGATTACTTCTTAGATTTCGATTTTTTGCTCTTGCTGTAAGCTTCAATTCTTGACTTCAGCGCTCTATTCTACTGTCCATACTGGTACTCATATTGTTCTTAAATGGCTCTAACCCATCGGGTCTATTCTTTTATACTTCTACCAATTTCTACGGGCTTTAGGCTGATCTGTATGACCTACTATGCTTGATCTATTATGAGGACTTCCACTAATACTGCAAACCTTGTGCTGACCTGTCTAGATCTTTATACTATACTGAGTTCTTTCCTTTACTTCCTCAAAACTTCATCATTTCTTTTCTGGATGATCTATCCTTCAAGGTCTTCCTTTTCTTAAATGAACTCTCGTCGAGCTTGTTACAGTTTCTTGTATCTATGATAATAAGAGCTAGGGTAACAGCTAATACCTTGATAGATTTCGGTATCCCTGTTCTGGTACTTTGTGTCCTGGTGGGGCCTGTTTCTCATGTAAGGTAGGTATGAGCTAGATTCCATCAGGACAACTTCATTAGTAAACATCGCGGAAGGGTGAGGACTTAGGTAAATCGAGGCCTTATCTAATGGATTCCTTGGTGTGGGCAACTAATCATTTTCCTGACGTCATTCTTCTTATTTTCCTGTAGCCTGAGTTTTGGGGAATCTAGAATGTCTGTGTTCTTATGGCATCTCACATCTATTAGAAGCCTCTACAACTATTTCTGATTTCTTGCTTCTTCTGCCTTATGATTATCCTTAATCATTTGAGGAGCTCGATATTTGTACGAAGTGTTCGAGAGTTATTGGATCAACTTGGAAGAATTTTGTGAGGAGGAAAGAATCTTACTTTGGAGGAAAATGACTTTATTTAGGTCTACTCGATATTTATTTCTTATTCGGACGTGCTATATTCTTCTATAAGTCCTAATATTATCTTTATTATCTAACTCTGTGTCTCTGATTCTTACTACCATAGGTTTCGATATTTTCTTATCCATATACTTCCATACCTTCATCTCTATTTACTTCTGATTACTTAGTTATCCACCTTCTATCTTTTACTTCTCTTTCTAACTTTTTCTTTCTCTTTCTATTTTCCTAGGTAAGTACTCTTCAAACTTTACAAACTATTTATGTCTCTCTATCTTTCTTAGACTTTGGCTATCTAAACATTTATACTTTCTTTCTTGCTTTCTTATTATTTTCCTATCATATTCCCCTGGATAACTTTTCTTAGATCATTATTGTTTAATTTCACAGCTCGCTCTAGACTTCTGGTATTAAGCCAGGTTAACTGCAAGAGAATTTTTAACTTGGATCAAAAGTGTCATTGTTCTTGTAAGGAATACTATTTGATTAGTCTGGGAAGACTTACTAACCTGTCTATGGAACTTTGAGGACGTACTCGAGTATCAGATACTGGAGAGGTAGTGCCTTGCATACGAGCATCCCGGACATACTGCGTATACAAAACCCCAACACTCTACCCACTGCAGTCACTGACTCTCTAGACCATGCTCTGATACCATCTTTGTAACATCCCTAGCCCAGGAGATGCTACCGGCAGGGAATAAACCGTACTATCCCCATAAGCCTCTGACTCTGATAACTATTATTCAATTTCTAATTCTCTTTTCTTTAATTAAAACATTTATATCGTATATATGGGACCGTGGCCAAAAATTACAACTTAACATACAAGCTTAACTTCAACAACTTTATACATAAAGACATCTGTTTTTTACAATGACTACACATAACTCAAATACTAGCACATGACTTTTACTTGACTCTGACTGACTCCAATTGAACTTTTACTCTTTGACTTTGACTAGTGGGCTCCAAACCCTAGTGACTGCAACAATATCCTTCCTCCCGAGCTCGTCCTCCGGGGATACCTGCAAAATAAATAAACTGGGAGTGGGGGGTTAGATCGTCGTACGATCTAAGTGAGTGGACTATAAAACTGAAAAAATGTAACAAAATCATTTGGTTCTGAAATCAAAGTCTAGAAATAACTGTATCTGAAAACTCTTTTTCTAAAAAATTCATCTGAAATATCTTTTATAAAACTTATCTTTCTGAAATCAGCTTTTTGAAAACTGTTTCTAAAATCTGATCTCTGAAAATTCCTTTTCTAAAAATCTGGTATTTGAAAAGTCTTCTTCTGAAAATCTGATGTCTAAATACTGGTCTATGTCTGAAAAACTTGACGTATGAAGGCGTTACATATCGCCATCCCCTTATGCGCCTAACTAGAGCCAGCAGTACAAATCCAAGACTTTGGGACGTTATCTATCGCCGTCCCCCAAAGCATGCCACTACTGTCCCTTAAACTGGTGGTGTGGGAACACAAACTCGACGACGCATGCTGTTCTAGCCTCGCGGCCTAGTCGGGAGTACGGAGTAGCCACAGGAGACTAAACCGAAGAATAATGGAGTCGCCACCCGGTGTGAACCGGGAAAATGAGATTTAAGGCCGCACTCACCCCTCGCAAGGGAATACCTCAAACTGTTGGGTTCGGAATGGTCCATTACTTATGTCACTTGTAATGAAAGGATTTGTGTAATAATTTAATCAAGCTTAAGTAACACTTATTTCCAAGAGTATCATGATTCTAAGTTCATATGCGCAAAAATAAAACTTACACCTAAATTTGCATATATCTTACATCTAAGATTGCATGCTTGAAAGTACGTCAAAGTAGCAACGAACGTACAACTTCATTGGCATATTGTATTCATGATAACACAAGCACACACTAACCACCCAAGCACACATAAAAGCGAATCAAATAATGGCGAACATGTGATTTCATAGACATATCATACTTATACGTGAGGAATAATAAACAAATAGCCATTACATGTCCATGCGTAAATAAAAGAGTCAACTAAGTACATAATGCAAAAAAGACAATTAAGGATGCAATTAGGCATTAAAGTAAGCATGTTATGACCTGGTGCAAAAGAAGATAACTAATATGGACACAAACACACATGTGAGCACTTTTCCAAGTGGTACGTGGAATTGTATCCCAAGTACAGACCGCACTACCGTCCACTCAGAATCGACTATGGAATTTATGTCTTGGTTTCCATCTGATATACCACAAGAAATAATACTCAAATGCTATCATAACATGGATATATGGATCGTAATACGTTAAGCCAAGACTAAGGTAAATGATGCAACCAATGGAATAAATGTGCTTTTCATTATGATGCGTACAAAGATAAGGATGACTATATGGGATTTCATAATACATGTGTGAATATAGCATTGATGTGCTAAAAGATAAATTCCATGGCAAGAAGAGCGGAAAAATATCGTGGTAAAGGCTTTTAACCCCTCGATATAGAGGACCTTTTAGCCCACTTATTAAGCCCATGCGCACATAATACAATGCATATATAAAGTAAAGAAAATGATATCGGGCTTCGCGTATCCGATTGAACACATCTCACACTCAATTAGAGGACCTTTCATCGCACTAACTAAGCTCATGCGCAATTAACACAACGCATATATATAAAACAAAAGTGAATACAAAGATATCCGGCGCGGCGAAGCATCGTGGTAAAGGATTTTAACCTCTTCAATTAGAGGACCTTTCATCGCACTTACTAAGCCCATGCGAAATTAACACAATGCATATAAAAAATAAAGACCATAATATCGGCTTCGTATACCCGATTGAACACATCTTACATTCAACCGAATATACATCAATCGGCGCGGCAAAGCATCGTGATAAAAGATTTTAACCCCTCAAAATATGGGACCTTTAATCCAACTTACTAAGCCATGCGCTCGATCACATCATGCATAAACAAATAACGTGCGGAATTTAAATGACAAATAACAAGTAAATCAAAGCAACATAAAACAAAAGAATGTGTTGTTTACTCAAGCGGTACGTGGAGTTGTATCCCGAGTACAGATCATACTACCGTCCATTTGGAATCGGCAATGAAATTTATGTCTGGGTTTCCATCCGATATACCGCGAGAGTTGACACATCTTTCATTTTATTCCAAGGCCACAACATACAATATTTCGTTATTCATGCATATTTATCTACTCAAGGGCCACAACATGCATTTTAACATAATAATCATGCGAACAATACTCAATAAATAATAAAAATAAAACAGAAAACGAATGTGGAAAATACCCTCAGGTCTAACCTTTCTTGCCGACTTTCGGACTTGCGTTTCACGGAGATCAGAAGGGTAAGGCTCCTCAACTTCTCCGGTTCACTGGTTTAGCATCTTAGCTCACTGTTTTGCTGTTTTGCTTACTGTTTGGCCTCCGTTTTGCTGTTGTTTCCTCTGTATTTTCTGCTCACTGTTTTGGTTGTATTTGTTCACTGTTTTGTGGCGATTTTTGGAGGCTAGGGGCTACTGTTTTGGAAGGGTTCCAGGGGCTGTTTTTGTTACTGTTTTGGACAGTTTTTGGGATAATTTTGGGACATTTCAGATGGTTAAAACTTGGCAGTACAGTGAAGGGTTGTGCGGCAGTTGAAGGGGCTGTATTGAGGCAATTATATGCGTGAATTTGAGACAATTTTGGCATGGTCAATGGGCAGTTTACTTGAGGTTGTCAGTTTGGTCGGTGAGTGTGTGTGGTGTGGGCTATGTTGAAGAGGTGACGTGCGTGAAGGTTGGGTGAGTGTGTGGCGTGGGCTACTAAGGACGTGAGCGTGAATTGTTTGTGTGAAGGATGATGGCAGTATGTGCTTGCGTGGAGGACTAGTGTGATGGACGAGTGGTGGCACTAAGGGCCATGAATGAATAAGGTTGAGAGGAGTTTAGGGCTACGTGCGTGAGGGCAAAGAAGTTTAATGGGCAGTCAGGGCGTGGACAGTTGCTGGGCGTGAAGGGCCATTAACGTGAGTGTGCTAGGTTATATGCGTGAGTGTTGTGTGTTTTAGCGTGAAGCTTGAACGTGAGGGCAATGGTCAGGGCTGTTGAAGGCGTGAAGCAAGGGTTGTTATAGGGGTGAAGCAAGGGCAGTTTGCTGTTGATTAGGGTTTGTATTATATTTTTGGTTAAAGTGCCGAGAGAGTTGAGAAGGTTCTTAGGATTTATTTTTTTTTGGTTTTTGCCGTGAGTCAGAGGAGGTTTAGGGTTGAGAAAAGTGTTTCTTTTATAGACAAATGGGATGGGTGAATCCTTGCTTGACAAGGAAGGGATTTGGCTAATAAAAGGGGGATTTGATTTAGTTTCAAGTAAGGTAAATACAAGATTGAGGGGGGACAAATTTAGGCTTGATTAGGAAGTTAGTATATTTAGTTTTTGTTGATTAGGCATACAATATTTTAAGTTAGGGATAATATATTTTTAATTAGGAATAATGTTTGAATGGTTGATTTTAACTTGGTATGATTTGATTTAATGTTTTATTTAATTTGGTATATGACTTAATTAATTAATTTATTTTATTTGGTATATTTTTTTAATATTTTATTTAGTTTGGTATATTACTTAATTAATATTTAATTCAATTGGGTTGTATTTTGAGGGCCTTGGGCGTGTGGGCTTAGTGTGGTGGGCTAGGTGTTGTGTAGGTTTGGTGAGTGGGTTTGGGCTAAGGTTAAATGGTTCTGGGTTTTTTAGGCCAAAAGGTGCTTTAAAACGGAGGTCCAACGAGCGAGCTTTGAACTAAACATGCGGATAAAATTTAACGAAATACCGATTCCCTTCCGACAACCGTTTCCCGCAACTTCCTCGACTAAAAAGGTAGTGCCTCCAAATGAGACTCATCATAGGAACTTATATGCAAAAATGCAGTGCCTACAGTCGCCCCCACTTTGATGGGACTTGTGTAATGTGTAACAGTGACAATCCTATCAAAGTTATGTAATGCATTTTCACTTACCTGGCTCGCCAGCTGCCACCTGACTTGCCTGCTGCTTCGAACTGAGTTGATCTGGTGGTGAGGTGCTGCGACCCGTGGTTCATTCCCGAACCGTGCTCCATTTTTAGAGCGCCATTTTCGGCATCTTTTGTGTGTGTGCTCCATTTTGGAGCACCATTTTCGGCATCTGTTGTGTGTGTCCTCCATTTTGGAACGCCATTTCCGGTATTTGCTGTGTGTGCTCCATTTTGGAACGCCATTTTCAGCCTTTGCTATGTATGCTCCATTTTGGAACACCATTTTCGGCATTTGCTGTGTGTGGTCCACTTTGGAACGCCATTTTCGGCATTTGCTGTGTGTGCTCCATTTTGGAACGCCATTTTCGGCATCTGTTGTGGGTGCTCCATTTTGGAGTGCCATTTTCGGCGTCTGCTATGTGTGCTCCATTTTGGGGCGCCATTTTCGGCATCTGTTGTGGTAGCGGTCCATTTCCGAACCGTGCTATGCGAGAATGTGGCTCATTTTTGAACCGTTATTTGATGAGATGGTCTTTGCCGCTACAAACCTGCGAACACAAAACAAACATTGCATGTATGTGATATGTATGCATGTATGAATGGATATGTATCATATTCCGATGGGTTATGCCTTCCTTGGTCCATTTCCGAACCGTGCTCCATTTTTGGAGTGCCACTTTCGGCGAGATGTGAAAGTAGTCCATTTTCGAACCATGTTCCACTTTCGGAGTGCCATTTTCGGCGAGATGTGATAGTAGTCCATTTTCGAACCATGCTCCACTTTCGGAGTGCCATACTCGGCCAAACTGATGCTGATGTGGGCTCGCCCTTGGGACTCGTCCCTAAACTTAAATTGATGTGGGCCTCGGCCCTGAGCTGATACTGATGTGGGCCTCGGCCCTGGGACTCATCCCCAAACTGATGCTGATGTGGGCCTAAGCCCCTAAACTGATGCTGATAATGTGGGCCTCGCCCCCAAGCTGATACTGATTCATTTCTGAAACTAACTGTACTGTTGTTGCTTCCGAAGATTCCCCGTGTTCTAAACATCACTGAATTTCATAGTACCAAGGTTGAATGCTTTTCTCAAATATACTCATGTTGCAGGTTGGAGGGAGAGACTCAGGCAAGTAAACGAAATGAACGTCTTTATTATCATTTAAGAAATGGTTCGAACAGGTAGACCAAATAAATGTCTATATTAAAAATGCAGGATCAAATAAACTAGGAGGAACAACTTCATCATTCGCAGCATTGCCTTCTTTCTTGACCTACGGTTCTTCACTGTCATCCCCTATCTCCATGTAAGAAGCTTGGTGGTTAAGGGTTTGGAGGACAAAAGTTTCGGGCAATCCAGATTTGATCATGTAGGTGGGTGGTGGAACGGAGTGGTAATTTGGTAGGGGGTTCCAATATGTGTTGGGTTGTTCTTTCTCTGGGTCGGGTATTTTGTGAGCATCGATGAGGTTTTGGATTTCATGCCTAAGGCGGGTGCAGTTGTCAGTTTCGTGGCCTCTCCTCTGATGGAAGTGACAATACAAGCTTAGGTCAAGGTTGGGTGGTATAGGATCTGGAAGTGGTTTAGGCTCTAAGGGTTTTAGGAGTCCTTGTCCCTTCAACTTCTTAAGCACCTTAGATAACGGCTTCCCCAGGTTAGAGAAATGCTGGTTCTTGATGGCAGCAACCTCGGCAGTAGCGGGTTTAGTCTCAGAATGCCCCCAAAAGTTCTTCTATTATGGCCATAAAACTTTCTGTTTTCAGCCTCTTCTTCTTCAATATCAATAACAGTCTCTCTCATCTGTCGGAAATCAGTAATCATGGAGGTCATCCTCCTCAGCTTACCATAAATAGAGGGCTTGGTGCCCTTGATAATCATCTTAATTTGGTATTTCTCTGAAGGCCGAGTCTGCATTTTCAAAAGCTGGCTTCTCCAGCGATCCACATACTCTTTGAAACTTTCCTCTGGCTTCTGTTTAGTGTTCTCCAAATCACGGAGTGACAAGTCAATCTCTAAGTCTGTAACATATTGCTTCAGAAAAGCATCAGCTAGTTCTCTCCAATCTTCCTTAACCTTCTTCTCAAGGCTATGATACCAAACCATAGGTGCCCTTTCGAGTGACATCCCAAACATCTTTTGGACCTGGCGCTGTGATAGGCCCACTGAACTCATGACTGAGACATATTGCTGCAGATGGACTCTCGGGTCTCCATTCCCATTAAACTTGGCCATGTCGGGCATTTTAAACTGAGCTGGCAGTTGTTCTCCGAAGGTCATTGCCTCATAATCTAACAACTCTTCATGTTTACCCCTCATTTTACGGGTAACTGTTTCAACCTGATCCCGGAGCTTCTGAAATTCTGACTGAGACCCAATCACTCTGCCTGTTGCATACTCTGACATGTCATCATCAAAAGTGGGGATATCATCCCCCAACCCATTCAGAGGCTCCTCGCGCCTCACATTCTCAGAATTTCCCCCAGCACGAGGTACAGCCATATTTGCCATGGCAGTAGTCAAGGCTTGCAACTGTTCGGTAATCTTGGCGAAACCGTTCTCTAATTGATCCATACGAGATACCTCGTTACCGGATTCACTCATGCCTTTCTGTTCTTTTAGTGAGTCTTGTCCATTCTCTAACCCAAATGGTATCTATGATGTCTTTTTGAGACATAGAAGGTGTTAACATGATATATGTATGTATGAGGTGCATGAGATGCATGTAACATATATAACATACTAAATCAACTAAAATTTTCAGACAAATCGGCCCGTTATCATTTTAGAAGCTTTTAGGCTAACTGTCATAGGAGTGAACTCGTCCCAGTTTAAATGGCCCAACGAGTTCACATCTCATGGCAAGGAGCCCAACTAATTCCAAATGGTAATCTTCTGAACACAAGCACAAAGTGGCCCATCAATCACTTAGAAGCCTTTGGCCCAATCGTCATAAAATACGTTCTTGTCCCAATTTAAATGGCCCAACAAGCCCATATCACATGACAAATGGTCCAAATGGATCCAAACGACGATGTTCCCAAACACAAGCATAAAAGAAAGATAATGCAAACATAAAACAATGATTTCTATAGAATGGCCCATCAACATTTCAGAAGCTTTGGGTCTAATGGTCATAAGGTACGAACTCACCCTAGTTTAAATGGCCCAGCAAGTTCGCATTTCTGACAATAGTCCAACTGCATCCAAATGAGGATGGTCCACAAGCACATACTCAAGGAAATAATTATTACTTTAACCATATAACCCCGGTCTATGGGTGGGTTCGCAAGAGTGTAGACAAAGGCTCTCACCGGCGAAGGATGGCCTACAACTAGGTCTCCCCAATCAAGGGTTCGAGCGACCAAGTGAGCGCACCCTTTTTTATACACTAAGGTACGTGCCAATGAGCTATGGTGTGTGACTGACTGTCAAATGGATTTCCCGTTGTAGATTCCCCAGAGGGAGGGTGGAGCGAGGCTCTCTTAAGTACCCTATCCTCTTAGGCTCTTATCGCTTGGTGACAGGAATAAACAACGAGTCCTCCAAATTAGTCCATCACAATAGGCTACGGGTAGATGGCTATATAGGTGCCTTCACAGTTTTTCCTTCTAGAAAGGTAGTGAATGAAGGAAGACACCAAACCATTACCTAGCCTCAAAATGCCTTTGATTAAACCCCCATTTTATCCACTATAGACACGGTCAATTAGAACATAAATCCAAAGATTACAAGACAATATTTCGAGGCCGATTCTCTATCCCCAGTGGAGTCGCCAGACTGTGGGAACACAAATTGGACGACGCATGTTTTTCTAGGCTCGCGGCCTAGTCGGGAGTACGGAGTAGCCACGGGAGACTAAACCGGAGAATAATGGATTCACCACCCGGTGTGAACCGGGAAAATGAGATTTAAGGCCGCACTCACCCCTCGCTAGGGAAGACCTCAAACCGTTGGGTTCGGAATGGTCCCTTACTTATGTCACTTGTAATGAAAGGACTTGTGTAATAATTTAATCAAGCTTAAGTAACACTTATTTCCAAGAGTATCATGCTTCTAAGTTCATATGTGCAAAAATAAAACTTACACCTAAATTTGCATATATCTTACATCTAAGATTGCATGCTTGAAAGTACGTCAAAGTAGCAACGAAAATACAACTTTATTGGCATATTGTATTCATGGAAACACAAGCACACACTAACCACGCAAGCACACATAAAAGCGAATCAAATAATGGCGAACATGTGATTTCATAAACATATCATACTTATACGTGCGGAATCATAAACAAATAACCATTACATGTCCATGTGTAAATAAAAGAGTCAACTAAGTACATAATGCAAAAAGACAATTAAGGATGCAATTAGGCATTAAAGTAAGCATGCTTTGACGTGGTGCAAAAGAAGATAACTAATATGGACACAAACACACAAGTGAGCAATTTTCCAAGTGGTACGTGGAATTGTATCCCAAGTACAGACCGCACTACCGTCCATTCGGAATTGGCTACGGAATTTATGTATGGGTTTCCATCCGATATACCACAAAAAATAATACTCAAATGCTATCATAACATGGATATATGGATCGTAATACGTTAAGCCAAGACTAAGGTAAATGATGCAACCAATGGAATAAATGTGCTTTTCATTATGATGCGTACAAAGATAAGGATGACTATATGGGATTTCATAATACATGCGTGAATATAGCATTGATGTGCTAAAAGATAAATTCCATGGCAAGAAGAGCGGCAAAATATCGTGGTAAAGGCTTTTAACCCCTCGATATAGAGGACCTTTTAGCCCACTTATTAAGCCCATGCGCACATAATACAATGCATATATAAAGTAAAGAAAATGATATCGGGCTTCGCGTATCCGATTGAACACATCTCACACTCAATCGAATACACCTTATTCGGCGCGGCAAAACATCGTGGTAAATGATTTTAACCTCTTCAATTAGAGGACCTTTCATCGCACTTACTAAGCCCATGCGCAATTAATGCAATGCATATATATGAAACGAAAGTAAATACAAAGATATCTGGCGCGGGGAAGCATCGTGGTAAAGGATTTTAACCTCTTCAATTAGAGGACCTTTCATCGCACTAACTAAGCCCATGCGCAATTAACACAACGCTTATATATAAAACCAAAGTGAATATAAAGATATCTGGCGCGGCGAAGGATCGTGGAAAAGGATTTTAACCTCTTCAATTAGAGGACCTTTCATCACACTTACTAAGCCTATGCGCAATTAACACAATGCATATAAAAAATAAAGACCATAATATTAGCTTCGTATACCCGATTAAACACATCTTACATTCAACCGAATATACATCAATCGCGCGGCAAAACATCATGTCTAACCATGCATTTTAACATAATAATCATGCGAACAATACTCAATAAATAATAAAAATAAAACAGAAAATGAATGTCGAAAATACCCTCAGGTCTAACCTTTCTTGCCGACTTTTGGACTTGCGTTTCACGGAGATCGGAAGGGTAAAGCTCCTCAACTTCTCCGGTTCACTGGTTTAGCATCTTAGCTCACTGTTTTGCTGTTTTGCTTACTGTTTGGCCTCCGTTTTGCTGTTGTTTCCTCTGTATTTTCTGCTCACTGTTTTGGTTGTATTTGTTCACTGTTTTGGTAATTTTTGGAGGCTGGGGGCTGCTGTTTTGGAAGGGTTCCAGTGGCTGTTTTTGTTACTGTTTTGGGCAGTTTTTGGGACAATTTTGGGACATTTCAGATGGTTAAAACTGGGCAGTACAGTGAAGGGTTGTGCGGCAGTTGAATGGGATGTATTGAGGCAGTTATATGCGTGAATTTAAGACAATTTTGGCGTGGTCAATGGGCAGTTTACTCCAGGTTGTCAGTTTGGTCGGTGAGTGTGTGTGGCGTGGCCTATGTTGAAGAGGTGACGTGCGTGAAGGTTGGGTGAGTGTGTGGCGTGGGCTACTAAGGACGTGAGCGTGAATTGTTTGTGTGAAGGCTGATGGCAGTATATGCTTGCGTGGAGGACTGGTGTGATGGACAAGTGGTGGCACTAAGGGCCGTGAATGAATAAGGTTGAGAGGAGTTTAGGGCTACGTGCGTGAGGGCAAATGAGTTAATGCGCAGTCAGGGCGTGGACAGTTGCTGGGCGTGAAGGGCCATTAACGTGAGTGTGCTAGGTTATATGGGTGAGGGTTGTGTGTTTTAGCGTGAAGCTGAACGTGAGGGCAATGGCCAGAGCTGTTGAAGGCGTGAAGCAAGGGTTGTTATAGGGGTGAAGCAAGGGCAGTTTGCTGTTGATTAGGGTTTGTATTATATTTTTGGTTGAAGTGCCGAGAGAGTTGAGAAGGTTCTTAGGATTTATTTTTTTTTGGTTTTTGCCGTGAGTCAAAGGAGGTTTAGGGTTGAGAAAAGTGTTTCTTTTATAGACAAATGGGATGGGTGAATCCTTGCTTGACAAGGAAGGGATTTGGCTAATAAAATGGGGATTTGATTTAGTTTCAAGTAAGGTAAATACAAGATTGAGTGGGGACAAATTTAGGCTTGATTAGGAAGTTAGTATATTTAGTTTTTGTTGATTAGGCATACAATATTTTAAGTTAGGGATAATATATTTTTAATTAGGAATAATGTTTGATTGATTGATTTTAACTTGGTATGATTTGATTTAATGTTTTATTTAATTTGGTATATGACTTAATTAATTATTTTATTTTATTTGGTATATTTTTTAATATTTTATTTAGTTTGGTATATTACTTAATTAATATTTAATTCAATTGGGTTGTATTTTGAGAGCCTTGGGCGTGTGGGCTTAGTGTGGTAGGCTAGGTGTTGTGTTGGTTTGGTGAGTGGATTTGGGCTAAGGTTAAATGGTTCTGGGTTTTTTAGGCCAAAAGGTGCTTTAAAACGGAGGTCCACGAGCGAGCTTGGAGCTAAACATGCGGATAAATTTAACGAAATATTGATTCCCTTCTGACAACCGTTTCCCCCGCAACTTCCTCGACTAAAAAGGTAGTGCCTCCAAATGAGACTCATCATAGGGACTTATATGCAAAAATGCAGTGCCTACAGGTGGTCTTGGGGCGTTACGTATCGTCGTCCCTCAAGCCAAAAACTAGAACTGGGGGTACAGATCTATGCTACCCTCCAAGCTCCGAAACTAGTATCTAGGTGTGTTACGTATCACCGTCCCCCTAGCCATAAACTATGATCTGGGGGCATTACGTATCATCGTCCCCCCAGTCCTCTACATGTGCACATGTTATCGGTCCGTCAATTCCAAACTGTATTAAGTTACATACTAGGGTGGGTTTTTCCCCATGCCCCGGAAAACATAAAATATGTAATAAAAACTGTAATAAAAATGAGCTATCGCCCTAAAGCATAAAAGTAAGTCTGTTGCGAAAATATCAAAATTAAATATCAATTTAAAAGAGGTCTACTCACTGTTTTTGGAGTTCCGCTAGACTTTCTTCACTTTGCTGGTGAAACTTGTGGTTCTTGCGATGATTTATCATAGATAGTTTCGATTAGAAAATGAACCAATAATGAATGGATCAGAATTAAGCTAAATTTTCCTATTCAATTAAAGGCCATGATTCTGATGCACATAAAACATATATCATGACGTAATATATACATACGGGTTGATACGAGGCTCTTAGGGTGGGTTCTAACACGCTGGGGTGAAGCTGAACTGACCAAAACTGGTCTTGGGGAAATTTTAGACTTCGCACCGCAATGCACGGTCTTTCGCGTCGCGACACGCTCAAACCAGAGATGATGCCAAACTTTTCCATTACAAGTCGCGACGCAGACCCTTTAGGCGTCGCGACGCGAACAGCTTTTCCAGGTTTCAAACTTACTTCCCATTACCTAGCTTACTCAATTCATCACCCACACTTAAACACTACTTCAACTTCAAAACTCATCTAATATCACCACTCAAACATAAACCATAAACATTAGTTACCAAACATAACATCCTCAACAAAATCATCTACAAATTAACCTCATTACAAGCTTATACTCTTAAAACACTTCTCCAAATTGCATGCTTCCAACTATGTTAAAGCCAATTAACATTCCTAATTTCTAGGGTTTATTGTGCGGATATGGGGCTTTTAATTCTTGCTCAAAACTGAAAATTGAAAAGATAGAAAGGGAGAAAAAGCTTACCAAGTTTGGAAATGAAACTTGAATGGCTCCAAAATACTTTAAGAAATAGAGATTGGAAAGAAACTTGACATGAAGAGTTTTCCCTCATCACTCTCCACGTTTTTGTCTCTAGAAGAAGAGGTAATAGTGCCCTTTTTATAGGAAAAAAGTGGCTAATTTATATTGGGCATGAATGGTCAAGATGATGCCACCTCACCAAGTTCTAGATCACCCACGAATTTCACTGTAGAAAAAAAACAAATCTCAATTTTTAGCCCACTTATGAATCGAATTTGGAATAATGTTCAACGCAAAAGTTGTAGGTCGCGGTCTAAGATTTCCGGAAATATAAAATTCATAAAAATCAGAGTTTTTATGAGAAAGTTACGGTCTAAATACATAGGGCTGTCCGTATCGAGTCTTAAAATAATTTCCGTATCGGAAATACGAGAAATTATCGAATGCCCGAAAAGTAATCCTCTTGAGTCCATACATGCTTAAACATGATTTTTATCGTGAACATATCTTCGATAACGTGATAGTCGTCGGTCTTTGATAACACATAAGTCGCCCGGATTACTGGATGTTACATGCTCAGATAGAGTACCAACAATATTCAAAATTTCAACAGGAAATAAATTTATTATAGGATAATAAAATCCGCTAAAAAATTTGTAGCATCATTAAAAACTTTTAAAAGTTCTAAATTTTTTTCACAAATATCCCATTGACTAGGCAAAAGTGTGATATGTTGCACATGTTGGAACATCTCGTGAAAATTTACCGCTTTAACACTATTTAATTTACAAAACTTGGTCCATCCTCTCATAACTTGAGAATATGACCAAATACAATTAAGTGCAATCTTAATAGGATCAATATAAGGTGTTAAAAAAGTCAGACCATCTTGAACACATAAATTAAGGACATGACATGTGCAACAAACATGAAAAAATCGACCCCCAAATTTGATTGGCATATTTCTTTTAAATCTCTAATTGATGCAGTATTTGCAGATGCATTGTCAAAATTAATTGTTAAAATTTTACCTAATAAATCATATTCATCAAAAATTATTTTAATCATTCTATAAATATTTTGTGCAATATGTTGCTCATCAAAAACTCTAAATGCAATAAGTCATTTTTTCATGTTCCATGATGTACTAATCTAATGACAAGTCACACCCATGTATGAGTGTGTTTGCCAATGATCACTCCAAATATCAGAACAAATAGAAAGACGGCCTTTAGTATATTTAAATATTTCTTTTAAAATAATTTTACCATCTTTATATAATTTAAAAATTTGACGTTTTGTTGTATTTCTAGTCATTTTACAAGCATCAGGATTTAAAGTATTTCGAACGTAATTAGTAAAATTAATGTTTTCACCAAAAGTTAAGGAAAGATGTGCCATATAAGTAAATTTAGCAAATTCTTCTCTATTTTTAGCATCAAAATATTTAAATAAATTTAAAGAACTCGTACCTCTACTAGATGATGCGTACCTGCCCATTTGAGTTTGCGTTGTATCAAGTCCAATTTCAGCGGCATGATGTCTATCCAAGTGCTTGTTCATATTGCCATAGTCTCTAGTAAATTTGTAAGACACACCACAATAGTTGCATATTGCTCTTGGACCTTCATTTTCAGTCTCGACTAAATGAAAATGAAATTTGAAAATATCGGAGGATCGACCCTTAACTTCTTTTCTCAATATACCGATACTTTGGCCGCTCTCTTGGATTGGCACATTGGACATGGTGTTCTCAGATGAGATTGTCATTTTTTATAAATATTGAATAATGAGATAATTGAGAAATGAGAATGAGAAATTGAAGATGAGAGAATTGAGAATGAGAGAATTGTAAAAATTGAGAGAATTAAGAATTGGTGTGTTGAAAAAATGAATAATGACCTATATTTATATATTTTTGGATTATTTTGTGGTACCTAAAATAACCCTAAAACTAGTCGTTTTATTAATGTTATAAAGGATAATTTAGTAATTACCCTTAATTTTTTTTTTTTTTTTATATTTTTAGGGTAGGGAACCAAACGGTTCCCTGCCAGCCCAACGGTTCCATCCTGAATCGAACAGTTCCGATTGGAACCGTAGAACCACTAGAACCTAACGGTTCCAACAGTTTCGGTTCGAACTGTTGGAACTTTTCGATTCCGTTCGGTTCGGCTAGGGGCAAATCCTAATCGAACCGAACAAATCCGGTTTCGGAATCGGAACCGATTGGAACTAGAACCTTCCGGTTCCAACCAGTTTGGTTCCGATTCGGTTTCGATTTCAATTCCGAACGAGAACCATGGTCGGGTCTACATCGGGTTAAATCATTGGAACTCCAATTCCAATATACACATGTGCTAGTCTTATAGGTTATAAGAATTCGACCGTATTTTAAAACCAATG
Source organism: Zanthoxylum bungeanum (assembly GCA_019454045.1). Taxonomy (NCBI): domain Eukaryota; kingdom Viridiplantae; phylum Streptophyta; class Magnoliopsida; order Sapindales; family Rutaceae; genus Zanthoxylum; species Zanthoxylum bungeanum. Next base: position 25,826 of record SKCR01024968.1, on the reverse strand, counting down.
ACTATGAATATTTAATTAAAGAAAAGTTTATGATAGTAATATTATCCCAATGTTAGACCACCGAGTGTCCAGTATTACTACATTATTATTATAAGGTCGATGTCATTCTCAGCATATTTATATATCAATCTAATATGCATTATGACATAATAATTACCATTAATAATGTTGAAATAAAAATATAATTATTTATTAGTAAATAATAAAATATAATGTATAATATATTATTCGGATTTGCGTTCCAAAATAACCAATCCGACCGGCCAGCCCAATCTTGGTTTCACATCACTGAGGAGTTTTTATCTTTGGAATGTAAACAACCGTGTTGCAGGGTATAAAAACATTATCCAATTTATTTTAGGAATGATACTGAATTAGCGCTTGTGAATTTATTATCAGTAGATTTGAAGTAATTTTATTTTTTAAAAAAAAATACTTTGAAACACTTTCAAATAGACTCTAAGTGCAAATATTGAGTCTCACATGGAGATAAAGGAAGTTGCTTATGGGAAGATTAATAATTTTATTTTTTGAACATCAATATTAATTTATAATAATTTTTAATTTATATAATTTAATTGATACCATTAAAATGATATTTTAACTTTTTAATGTATATTATTAGATTAAATGAGACTGATTACTAAAAGTTTGTAGTAAATTTACAAATAAATTATAAGATTATTATCATTTCACTATATTAAAAGTTGAAAATAACGTATGAGTATAATAATTAGGGTAAATTATTTTACTAATATATATATATATATAACTCTTAAATTTTATTATAAAATCATATTTTTATAAAGTTATAAAAAGTGTAAGATTTTATAAAGTTATAATACTATAATAATAGTATAATCTTACACTTCAATAATTCGAGTCATTTGGTCTCCATTTTCAAGTCTCATTCTAATATATAGATATGTGCATATATGCTTCCTCGAATATTAGTGAATGTAGTTATATCTCTAATACGGAAGAAAAACTCGCCTCTAATAAACATAAATATCTTGATACTAATACAAATATATCTATTCACTAAATGTCCCGTCTCGTATAGGTAGACAGTACTACAAATAATGTATACGTAATTTAAATTTGTAATGTATTAAAAAAACCATCGACCAAATCACACTCATTCAAAAACTCAAAAGGTTCAAAACCCTAAAATCTCTTCCCATCTCCGGACCATCACGACACCACCAACGAAGCTCTCCTTAAGACCATTTCCAAGGTTGGATAAATGGCGTAAAATCCCGCTCCAAAGGATTGGCATTTTGTTGCTGAGATTATTAGTTGAGAAGTATGATGTTGGTGCAATGTGAGTGTGGTGTTGTTTCCATGTATTGAGAGTGCAATTATCGGTTTTTGGTCGTGAGCTCCCTCACTTGTGTTAAGGATATCTCGAGTGGCCAAATGGGTCATGTTGAAATCTCCCTATAACCCATCATGAACATGTCATGTCATGAGTAGTGATAACAGTTCTGCACGAGTTAAGTAGCGTTCCAGGATAGCCTAGACATTCGAGAAACGTCGCAAGAAATCACGTCAGCATGAATTCATGCATTGTATCATTCACGTGCATGATTAGACTTGTGTGTTCAAGTACACTAATCATGTTTGAACACGTGTATAGATTTCGCGCAGGTTGAACAGTTTGGTTCCATTCGAGCACATGAGCATGTCGGTATTTGGGCGTCAATTTTGTGAGTGAACAATATATTTTTTCATGTTTTCAGTAGTGTTCCATTTTATACTTCGTGAATAGATAATGTGATACAACTCAAGTAATTAGTCCATGTTTTCAGCTTTTGTAAGCCAGCTTATGCTTTCAATTTGTGATTTCAGTTTAAGTTTTCTCATGTCATGTTCACATATCTATACAGTAAGAATTTAGTGTACGTGTCCTCATGATTGGAGTATTGGATAGAGTTCCGTTCGAACGACGCTCATCTCATACCTATTTTAAAATAGGTAATGGGTTCTGTACTAGCTTGTATGCATAAGTTAGCATACATTTACGTGTTTACAACTCATGTGTGGTTCTCAGTTTATGTTGTCAGTTTTCAGTTTTCAGATTATGTTTTTATGTGTCATGTTTACGTGTATCAGCTCATGATACAAGTTTTCAGTTTGTGTTCACAGTTTATATGTTGATGAAATACGTTTTCAGTTATGGTTTTCCATTAATTTCAGTTTAAGTTTTCAGTAAGTGATTTAAAATAAGTAGATAAATATTTTCAAAACATCAGTTGAGTACCATTCTCTTAGCTCAACTTAGCGTCCCAAGTTCGCTTATATTCAGTAGACTTAATGGTTCAAATAACCCTCTTATGTACAATCAGTTCAGCATCCCCTACTTACGCGGTGTTAAGTCCCGCTAAGTAGGTTTCACGTCCATGAGTTAGGATACTGGTGAGGATTTTCATGATTTAGAATATATGTAATTGTACACGATGGCGACAGTCCTATCCCGATACGTATGGTGATGCATAAGAGATGTCTCAATCCTGATCGTTGCATATATGTTTTCAGGATAAAGCTTTTTCCCACGTTTAATGTTTATAGATCAAGTTTACACTTTCAGCATCGTTTATAGTTTTCAGCATAATTTTCAATTTTCAGCACGATTTATAGTTTCCCGCACAGTTTACAATTTTAGCACATAGATCAGTTTTCAGTAAAGAAATATAGTTTTTAGTATAGAGTACCGAGGTGCTCAACTCTCATTTTCTTGATGCTTCTTTCATTTTCTCTCTTGAAGAATTTGGAAGAAGTGCCTTATATGTTTTATTTTTCTTGTAATTTTTTTTCAGTAATAAAATTATGGAAGTTTTTATTCAAATCATGAGTTGTTAATACCATCCTATTGGGGTAAAGAGTAAAACTCGAAATATGATAATGTAAATTAATCCTACTTATATTATAATATATGAATTGTAATTTGAAGACTAATATTTAATTTAAATTTGGAGTAATTATTGACAAACTTCATTACCGCCTTAATGGCTGATTTTATTTCTTTGGCATAATTGAGTACCTAACTGGACTTGTTATAGACATATGTTATCATCGTCTCTATGGCTGATTTTATATGTTTTTGGCATAATTAATTCCTGAAGTAAATTAACTAAGTAATAATGACAATTTATATATTATAAAAAATTAGATTTCTTTATATTTGAAAGATTAAGAGTGGATCTCTGAACCCTACATTCTAATTTATTATTGCAATTCATTTAAAAATTTTAATCACTTCAAATAATTCATTTTTTTCTTTTCACTCAAATTACTATTTTATTTTACTAAATATATTCCATTGGATCGATCCCGGACTTACCAGGTTATTTTATTACTTCGACACTCTTATACTTGTGAGTAAAAAATCACTTTATGAGTGTGTCATCATGAATTATGTTTCATTGTTCATCGTCCATCGTCCTTATTTCCAACATCCAAACACAGTTTTTTTGGTTCAAGAGCAAGCTCTAGAACGGAAAACTATCTCTTAGATACATAAACTTCTCTAATACAGCCAGCTCCTTACAACACTCAAAGATTTCCACTTTGAGGCGAATCATTATCAACCCCATGCTATGTACTTGTAGCATACTTCTATTGCACCACGACATAAACTTTTCATTTTTCAAGAAGATGAGCTAAAAGATCCAAAGACTCATTATAGGCTCATGAGAAATAAGAAAACACAATTACACTTATCTTCTGTTCCAGGACTCTAATGAGCCCTATAAAGAGTTTATCTTTATGTATCATGAATACTCAGTCCAATACCCTCAAAGTTCATAAATTTTGAGCCTCAAGCAGCAGTTGACTTGACGATATAATTTATGTAGTTCTTGGCTTTTGCTTTTTAAAAGTTGTAATGTGTGATTATCGTTCAATCTTTTAGTAGTGGTCCAATACTATCAAATATTAATCTATATATATTTTGTTTTCAAGTTTGGAAAAAAAAAAAAAAATCCTTAGTGTGAAGCTTATATCTCTCTATCACTTTTCTAGTGCTCTTGAAAATGTGAGAAAGAACATTCTCACTCTATGAAAGTTCAACTCAATTTTTCCCTACGAGTATGCTCATCTCTATTGATAATATTGTATATCATAACCATTCACCAGTCATTAAAGTCCATGAGGGCTGTTCATATAGGGTGGCAAAGAAACATAGAGAGCAACCGAGATTTTGGTATCAGAGCCATGTGTAGTCCTGTCCTGAAAGGTGGTATCAATGAGTATGATATGTCTTTCCTTATATGAGTAGAAAGAATCGTCTTCGTCATCATGTCTTCCCTAGCACAATCAACATCTTCTAGCCCTAGCTAGTGACTTAGTAAGTCTTTCCTTGCCACATTCTTGTTCCAAGCGAGTCTCTTCAAAAATTGAATACCTTGTGGAGTATTCTTATATTCCAGAAAGAGCTCAAGTTAGTGAGTTTTCTTTACCCCTAGTAAATCTTTACAACTTGTATAAAAGACCAAATTTTGTTACTCAAAGCATTCGTATTTTTATTTCCACACGACGTCCCACGCCTAAGGAATATGTCCAGTCTTTAAAACTGGATCAATTTTCTCTAAAGGCCACAAAAGAAGAACAATATTTTACCTTGGAGGTTCCTATTGAATTCATCTCCAACTAGAAAGGAGAAGGTTATACTTACTTTCATATGAGTGCAGTTCGAATTATCCTTACCCTCGATCGGAGGAAAGAATTGCCAGTAATCGCCATACTGGACTTATTGGATTCAAGGCTTAAATAATACCAACACGCAATCATTGGGACATTCTTGGTGACTCTTCATACGAGGAGCATCCTCCTAACTTTTTATCCAAATTTCAATCTAATCTTCTGCCCACGGCTTGAAGATTCAAGACCAGATCAAGTTGAGATCAAGTTGTGACCTCTAAAGTTACAATCCTGCATTATCAGTGTTAGGTTTCTAAGGTCAATCCTAAAATCATTTAAGTATAAAACATGTGTGAATACTCAAAGGAATATAGCCGAAATTATACTCACTTTGATCGATTTATTGGATGTGTTGAGAACAAAACTTTGTCTCTTGAAGTTGCTCCAAGCTCCTCTTTGAATTTGTATGTTGAACTACAAGCTTGATGTTTGATTCCAAACTCAATGGGAAAGGTTTCCCTATCACCTTTATATGATTCTTTAAGTGCTGGCTATGGAAGAATTTTGGCAACAAAATCTTCCATTTGTTCTTGGTGGTTCACGGCAAAAGGAGGAGAGGAGAGAGTTATTTGGCTTTTTGATATTTTGATTTCTAAAATCAATTACCACTTATGAAAAGTCAAAACCAAATTTTGGTATATGATTTACCAAAAGGCTAAGCAAAGTTTTGGAGGGAAAAATGCATTTAATGCCTCCAACTACTCCCATCAATCAACTTTGACACTTGATGGACAAGTGATGTAAGTTGGTGGGACCCACTTTAATTCAAAATTCAAGTGGCTTGCTCAACACACTTCGGGCTCGGGTTCGCTTAATCCGATTAAACGAATTTTTCTCGCGACGTAATTAAATCCAATTTAATTAAATAATAATGTCTTGCAAAATTATTACGAACGTCGCTCGTGAATTAATTCTAAATTTATTTGTTCGCCCGAATTAAAATCCAATTCTAATTCTGTTATGAAATCTAATTTCATTTAATATATCGAATATATTATTTAATCAATTAATTCCAAATTAATCGTTATCTCTATTCTTATCGAATTTTATCCCAGATAAATTCTCGCCGTAATTAATCCCAGATTAATTCTGTTCGAGTCATACGTCATCGGTGAATCTTCGGGAAGTGACCTATGAGATCCCTGGATATGTTGGTAGTAAATCCGGTCGTCAGACTATCCGAATACATGTGTACCCGGTACCACGTTCTTACCGATTTACAAGACATGGTTGGCTTCTAGCAGAGCACCGTGCCTACCCAATTCTCCAGAAATATTCTTTTAAGGAATATATAATCTATGTCAGACGTAGTATACGTAGTATTACGTATTCTGATCCAGTATCGAATGTCACATGCTAGGCCTGAGGCTGGAATTGTGTATGCCCCGTACGAAGCATATATCAGATCACAAGCAACTAGTCTCTGTAATCGGATAATCATGACCATGTCATATTATCCCGATAGTTGCAACATAATAAAGAACCAGTTATGTATCCATGCGTGATCATCAACTCCATATGACTGAAGTTATACTTCCGTCTTGACATCACACCCAATACACTACGATTCTCAATAAACCCAGAAGAGGCGTACACAGAACCTGTTAAAGTCCCGGACGATCAAAAACAAAGCATATTGATTGTCGCAAGTATTAGCGATGCAAGTCTCAAGTTAAGACCAAATACACCTACTCTGAATCGGATTCCCATAGACACATAGTCATACAACCAATGGGATTCCGAAGGGTTTATCCAGAGCGAAGCTGTTTCCGTACCATCGGTAAACAGAACCTCCTATTACACTTGCATGAGTATCAAATACCCAAATATATGAGAACTATGCCATTTTGCCTCCATAATGCGCACAAGTGCAATACTAGTCTATTCCGCATTATCGATGTCCAGTCTCGATAATACTACGACTAAGGATATTTAATGATTAAACCTTGGTGGATTGATATTGTCTCATATCTTATCATCCAGAACTAATCATAAGGATTTTTATCATTTATATATATTCAAGTAATCTAATTACAAAATGATAAAATAGCAATTTCCATTGTCACATAGTTAATTTGTACAAAAACCACAATGTCTTTTACAAATAGTGACGCTATGGGTCATAATTGTCCAACAATCTCCCTCTTGACCTATAGCCAGTCACTCAAGTATCTTACATCTGAACTATGCACATGTCGCTCAAACTTTTGCTGAGGAATAACTTTCGTCAGCGGATCTGCAATGTTGTCATCTGATGCGACCTTCTCTATCTTCACATCGCCACGATGTATGATCTCACGAATCAGATGGAAACGTCGAATAACATGCTTGGATCGTTGATGAGACTATGGTTCCTTAGCCTGTGCTATAGCCCTGTTATTGTCACAATATAATAGAACGGGCTCAGCTGCTAACAGTACCACTCTTAATCCAATTAGGAATTTACGGATCCAAACTGCCTCTTTTGCTGCTTCAGCTGCAGCAATATACTCCACTTCTGTTGTTGAATTGGCAACAGTCTCTTGCTTGGAAGATTTCCAGCTCACTGCTCCGTGTTTCAAACAAAATATGTACCCAGATTGTGACTTACAGTCGTCTTTATCGGTTTGGAAACTTGCATAGGTAAACCCAGTTACCTCAAGTTCTCCATCTTTATAGATTAAGAACGCATTCTTAGTTCGTCTAAGATACTTAAGAATGTTCTTAACCGCAACCCAATGACCATAACCTGGATCGCCCTGATAGCGACTACACATGCTCAAATCATATGAGACATCAGGTCGCGTACTTATCATTGCATACATGATCGATCCGACTGCCGAAGCGAATGGGATCGACTCATGTTGTCTCTCTCATCTTGAGTTTTAGGACACATGTCCTTATATAGAGTGACACCATGTGACACTGGCAACAGTCCCCTCTTAGACTGTTCCATGTTGAATCTCTTCAACACTTTGTCAATGTATGTACTCTGGGAGAGTCCAAGCAGCTTTCTAGATCTATCCCGATAGATATTTATTCCTAGAATAAATGCTGCTTCTCCCAGATCCTTCATGGAGAATTTTAATGAAAACCAAGCTTTCACCGATTGTAGCATGGGAATGTATTGCCAATAAGCAATACATCATCAACGTAAAGGACAATGAATGTCAGTGCACTCCCATTAACCTTCTTATATACACAAGGATCATCCTCGTTTTGAATGAAATCATATTCTTTTATGATCTCATCAAAATGTTGGTTCCAAGAACGTGATGCTTGCTTCAATCCATAAATGGATCGATTTAACTTGCAAACCTTGTCTGCATGTTTTGGTACGACAAAACCGTCAGGCTGTTGCATATAAACATCCTCCAAAAGTTTCCATTAAGGAAAGCGGTTTTGACGTCCATCTGCCATATTTCGTAATCAAAATATACAGCAATAGCAAGCATTATCCGAATGGATTTAATCATGGCAACAAGTGAAAATGTTTCATCGTAATCGACACCATGTCGTTGATGATACCCTTTCGCTAAAAGTCTAGCTTTGTACATTTGTATGTTGCCATCCATGTCGGTCTTCCTTTTAAAGACCCATTTGCAACCAATAGGCTTTACACCTTCTAATGTATCAACCAGTGTCCAAACTTGGTTGGTGTACATGGAATCCATTTCGGATTTCATGGCATCTTGCCATAAACCGGAGTCGATACCTTGTATCGCTTCCTCATACGTAGCCAGTTCGTCTTCCTCAATAAGATTAATATCCACATGAGGTGAGATCAGAAACCCATACCTCTCAGGTTGTTTTCTGACTTTCTCCGACCTACGCGGTTCTTGTGTATTCGAAGATTATGGTACAGTCTCATCCCTGATGAACTGTTAGTGTTCCGTTAAGGATTCTGTGCCAGGAACAGTATCACTCCGATTTTCATCGAGTTATACTTTCCTCCCACTAACCACTGCATTTAGGAATTCCTTCTCAAGGAAAACCACATGTAGAGCAACAAATACTTTGTTCTCTTGTGGGTTGTAGAAGTAACATCCTTTGGTTTTCCTAGGATAACTATAAATAGACACTTATCTGATTTGGGTTCAAGTTTGGTACCATCCAAACGTTTAACGTATGCCCAGCAACCCCAAATCTTCAGGAATGAGAAACCTGATTTCTTTCTTATCCATATTTCATACCGAGTCTGTTGAACAGACTTTGACTGAACCTTATTCAAAATAAGTATTGCACTGTTCAATGCATATCCCCATAAGGAAATAGGTAGCTCAGTGCGACTCATCATTGACCTTACCATGTCTAACAAAGTTTGGTTTCTCCGTTCGGACACACCGTTTAATTGCGGTGTTCCAGGAGGAGTCCACTGTGAAAGAATACCATACTCTTTCAAGTAATCAAGAAACTCATTGCTTAAGTATTCTCCACCACGGTCCGACCGTAATGTTTTAATACTTTTACCGGTCTATTTTTCTACTTCATGTCGAAACATTTTGAATTTCTCAAAAGTTTCCGACTTCTGTCTCATAAGATACACATCCGTAAAGGTTACGAAGTATTCATATCCACCTCTAGCCTGGCTAGATATGGGCCCACATACGTCACTATGAACGAGGGCTAATAGTTCGGTGGCATGTGCACCATTACCGCTAAAAGGTGTTTTATGCATTTTGCCTAATAAACAAGATTCGCAGACGTCATATGAATTTGGATCAAATCCGTCCAAGTACCCACTCTTTAAAAGTGTGGATATGCGAGTTTTGTTAATTTGTCCTAGACGACAATGCCACATATAAGTTTCATCTTTGTTACTTACTTTAAGCCTTTTGTTTGTTACATTCTATGTTTGAGATTGATTTATATTCAAAATATAAAGACCATTATTCACATCAGCACTGCATATCTCCATATCATTTTTATACATAAAACACCCAGTGTTTCTAAAAACAAAAGTATACCCACATTGGGCTAATAAAGATACATATATAATATTCCTAGTCAAACTAGGTACATAATAACAGTCTAATAAGTTTAGTACATGCCCCGAGGGCAGTTCCAAAATATATGTCCCAACGGCCAAAACGGCGACTCGAGTCTCATTTCCAACGTGTAGATCAATCTCCCATGAGGCCAATCTCATGCTAATCTGCAGATCCTACACATTAGTACATATATGAGTACCACAACCAGAATCAAAAATCCAATTTTTAAAACTAGAAGTAGACATGTTTATTTCTATAACAAACATACCTGAAGTCGGTGCCTTGCCCGCTTTGATTTCCTTCATGTGCGCCTTGTACTCACGGCAGTCACGCTTCCAGTGACCTCGTTTGCCACACTGCAGGCATACATCTTGGGATTTGTCCTTTACCTTCAAAGAAGACTTTGAGGATTTGGCCTTGCTCTTCTTCTTATTCTTCTTTACACCTCCAGTAGCCTTCGGCCAAGCTTTGGGAGACTGAGATGTTGAAGCGAAGTCCACCTCACGCTTTTTGCCCTTTAATAGCTCTTTTTCTGCTTCATGCAGCATTGCCATCAACTCTCCAAGAGTATGGTCTTGGTTCATCATATTGTAGATCATGATGAACCCGCTCCAGCTGTCAGGAATAGACTGCAAGATCAAATCTATAAAAGTCTCAGCCTCAAAGGTTATGCCTAGCTGACCCAGCTATTCAATGTCAGCAATCATCTGCGACACATGGTGCTCGACAGATGTACCCTCTGACATGCGAGCTTGAAAGAGCTTCTTCTGCAACTCATACTTCTGCGATCTAAGGTTAGATCGGTGAAGGTCCTTCAACTTCAACATCATAGTATATAGATCCAATCCCTTATTTTGGCGACGAAATTGAGGGGTCATCGCAGTGAGCATGACAGATTGAGCAGTTGAGTTGTCATCGCTATGAGTCTTCCAAAGATCAAGCTCAAGCGGTTGCTCATTTACGGGCTTAGGCCCGAGAGGTCTCTCTATCGTATAGAGCATCCTCTCAGCCCCCAGGACAATCCTGAGGTTCATATCCCAATCAGGAAAGTTCACACCATTAAGACATTTTCGCCCATGATAATGTCTCTAACCCCGATCTTTCCAGTCATTTTAATTGCAATAGTCTAACTATTTAATTAACGATTTTGGGTACAGTCCAACTGTTACAAGAAAATAATAAAATATTAGTCCAAATAATAAATACATAAAATGACGAAATAATTTGAAAGCGCGTATTGGCAAGTATTTGAACGAAATTGCAAATTCAATACTAGCCTCCCACTATTTTTCGGCGAGCCTCTAACCCTCTGTTGAGTACACGGGAAACCTAATTTCCTAGTGGGCTAGGATCCCGTTAAATAACACACAACCTTGACTTTGGCCAACAAGCTGTATGATATTTAACTATGTAGATCTCTAAGATCAATTGGATCTCATCCAATTCCTAGATCCGGTAGGTGGACCTTCAAGTCCGAAACATATATACAATATATATGCCAATATATACAATATATTTTCCTAACATTTTCCTCTGAATCAACTAAGCCTTGGCTTTGGCTCAACAAGCTTAATGATTCCAGTTAAGCGGGACCCATTGACCTTGGAAAACTTCGTAATCCATGTCGATGAACAAGAAGTGACATTGACTTTGGCCAACAAATCACAACTTGCCCAAGACATGCGAATGGAACAAAGCTTTCATGGTTCAAACACATCCGCGATGAACATTGATCTTGACTTTGGCCAACAAACCAATGTCAATCTTGGATCTTGAGAAAGAACCATTCAATGGAAGGAAAACGCTTAATATTTGATAGAGGGTTTTTCGCGTAATTGGCAACCAATTAATTATCTTTGATTAGGTCTCATCATACACCCTTAAGCATGCATTCTAAAAGCATAATAAGGCGCGATAAATAAAATAATAATGATATGCGGATGGATATCTCACAAATTGTTCCTAGAACAAATCACTCATTTTCCTCTCCCCGGCTAGCACTATTCTAACTTCTACCCAATTATATAATACAATAAAGAAACCTCATTAACATTGAGGGGAATTGGTGAGAAGAGAATTACAAAGAGTCAAGAGATAAAGGCTGGACACGCAGGTCCAATTTAATAAATTCTAAATTTATTACAATAATTTCCAAAATTGCCCTCACCCATCTAATATCCATATGATATACATTATTCATACAATACATCCATGTATTCACACAAAGCATGTTATTCAATCAATCTAATTCAATTACTTAATGTTTGAATTAAGTCATCATCCAATGTTCAAACAACGATTTGATTTGCGCGAGTCCAACTCGTTTGAGAATAAGTATTGAAAGTGCGTATTCTCGAATTATATCGAACTACAATTTTAAATCCAATTTAATTTGTATTCAATACTAATTCTTTATTTAATTCCAAATTAAATAATTACACTTTTAATATGCCTTTACGATATAGAGTCTAAATCTAATCTTAATGGGTCTCAAAGCCCAATTAACATCCAATGTCAATTAATTAAAGTCCAATGGGCTTTCAATTAATTTCTTAAGGCATGGACTTTGGCAACCAAAGCCCAATAAGGAATCACCATTTGCCATAAAATTAATTTTAGCCCATTAGGCCCAATTAATTATTTAAAGGCCCATTTATTATATTTGAACTTAATGGTATGGTTTTATGCCCAATTTGGATCCAATCCAATTGTCCTAAACCAACTTGGCCCAACCAAGCCCATTAGGACCAAATATAACAATTTTAGCCCAGTTCCAAATTATGCCTAATTAATTAAATTCTAATATTCCAAATATCACAATTTATTTAATTAAAGTGTATAGCCATAATTAATTATTTAAATTAACATTTCCAAAATACCAATTTACATAATTAATCATGCTTTATCATTTTCAATACATGTCCAACATTATTGAATCAAAATCAACTCTAACGTGCTTCTTGATGCTCACGTCAATATGGATATTTTTTTCATTAATTTCGATTTCAATCCAATTAAATCACAAATCAATATATCCAAACATTTTAAACACATCTAATGGTCTAAAAATCAAAATCACCATAAGTTTAGGGTTCATTACATTTTTGGCCAATGTAAGCTAATTTGGGAAAATTAATCCAATCAATTTTTTATAAAATTAATCATGCATAACTCCTAGTTATCATAATCTAAGCATACTCAAACACTCAATTTGATAAAATCATGCTCCAAGAAAAATTACCCAAATTCAAGATTATGAACCCTAATTCAATTTCATGCTTAAATAAGCTAATGATACCATTGTTAGGTTTCTAAGGTCAATCCCAAGATCATTTAAGCATAAAACATGTGTGAATACTCAAAGGAATATAGCGGAAATTATACTCACTTTGATCGGTTTGTTGGATGTGTTGAGAACAAAACTTTGTCTCCTTTGAAGTTGCTCCAAGCTCATCTTTGAATTTGTATGTTGAGCTCCAAGCTTGATGTTTGATTCCAAACTCAATGGGAAAGGTTTCTCTATCACCTTTGTATGATTCTTTATGTGCTGGCTATGTTGGATAATATGACCCATAGCGTCACTATTTGCACAAAACATTGTGTTGCTGTAGCAAAATTAACTATGTAACAAGGAAATTGCACTCTCATCATTTGTGATTAGATCACCTTAGATATATAAATGAAGAGAGGTCCCTATGATTAGTTCCTGGATTGAGATGATATGAGACAGTATCAGTCCACGAAGGATTAATCATTAAATATCCCTAGCCGTAGTATTATCGAGACTGGACATCGATAATGCGGAATAGGCTAGTATTGCACTTGTGCGCGTTGTGAGGGCACAACGGCATAGTTCTCATATATATATAAGTATTGGATACTTGTGCAAGTGCGATAGGAGGTCGTGTTTCACCGATGGTACGGGAAACAGCTTCGCTCTGGATAGACCCTTCGGAATCCCATTGGTATTATGAATATGTGTCTATGGGAGGCCGAAATCAAGGTAGGTGTGTATAGTCTTAACCTGAGACTTACATCGCTAATGCTTACGACAATCGATATACTTTAGTTGAGGTCGTCTAGGACTCTAACCGGTTCTGTGTACGCCAATGCCGGGTATATTGAGAATCGTAGTGTATTGGATGTGATGTCAAGACGGAAGTGTCACTCCAGTCATAATGGAGATGATGTCACGCAGGATACGGTATTAGTGCTCTTAAGTGATGCGCGTCCAATCGTGATATTATGACCAGGTCATGAATATCCGATTATAGAGACTAGTTACCAGACATCCGATATGTGTTTCGGACGGGGCAGACACTTATCCAGCCCCAGCCCTAGCACGTGACTATCCGATACTGGACCGATATGCACAATACAATTGTATACTACGCTTGATACAGATCCTTGATATTCTTTGATGAATATGTCCGGAGAACTTGGGAAGACTTGGTGCTTTGCTAGGAGTCGACCTTGTCTCGTAAATCGGTAGAACGTAGTACTTGGTACGTACGTGATTCGGATACTCCGACGACCGTATTTACTGCCAACTTATCCGGGGATCTCATGGGTCGCTTCCCGATAATCCACCGATGACGCACAACTCGCACTCTTGAATAATCTGGGATTATATAGAAGAGAGAGAAAATTAATCTAGGATTAATAACGGAGATATTTTATCCGGGATAAAATGTCGTCTAAAGAGAGAGAACGATTAATTCGGAATTAATCGATGTATTAATATATTCGATATATTAGACGAAATTAGATTTCGACGCGGAATTAAAATTAGATTTTAATTCGGGCAAACGAGTTAATTTAGAATTAATTCGTTAGCGACGTAAATAATAATTTCGGTAGGCGCAATTATTTATTTAAATTCGATTGAATTAACGTCGCGACGTAAGCTCGGTATTTCGGAAATATCGAACCCGAACGCGTGAGTGCACGTGGGCCCACTTTCATTTGGAAACGTGTGGGGCCCACATGACACATGTCATTCTAATGCATTGCATGTAGATTGTGTACATTGCACTCAATGTTATTGCATGGAAATTGAGTGTTTGACACTCTAAACCATTGCATGTTTAGTGTCATAAGTTTATTATTAATTTAATAAATATTATGGCATAAATATAAATTGATTTTTGGTAACAAAATTAATTAACAACTCTCTCATTTTGCTCTCTTCTCTCACGCCCAAAACAGAATTTTGGGACTGGTTTTGAACCAGAAAAACGTGACACTAAAGGGAAGCAAGGGTTGGGTTTTCGTGGTGAAAACCGCAAGTGCTAGCACACTACGAGTCTTGCGAAGGTGGTAGGGAGGTTCGACCATGAGGCGGGACTCATCCGATGGAGTTTGGAGCTTCGTTTTGAGACCCGAAACTGCCAAGACAGTGAGCATGGGCTGCTGCAGTGGGCGCACAGGCAGTGCGTTTTTTGGGCTTGATTCGTCTTCAATTCGACATAACCGATCAATGTGAGTATTCCGCTACCTCCGTTGATGTATTCATGCATGTTTTTATGTCTTGATTTGATCTTGGGACCTTAAAAATTCAACAACATGGCATCATGAGCTAATGTTGCAAGCATGAAATTTGTAGGGTTTAAAATTTGGGTAAATGTTTGTTGAGCATGATTTGAATAAATTGATTGTTTTAAGTATGCTTATAACATGTTTGATTGCATTTTGGTTGGACCAATTTGTTGAAAATTGATTTGGAATATTTTCCCCAATTTATTCATGTTGGCCGAATGTGGTAGGAGTCTTGGAGTTCTTGGAATTTTTCATTTAAATTCATTGGATGAGTTATAATGATATAGGATGATGTTAATTTGAAGTCAATTTGATTGGAATTTGAATTGAACAAAAAATCCCCAATTTCCTTCACCTTGCCGAATGTATAGCCCTAATTGAATGTCTTGGTATTTTGATTTTATGAACATTGGATGTGTATGAAATCATTCGGGAGTTAATACGTTGTCGATTGTGTAATTAATCGGATTGAATTCAAATCGGACAAAATAACCTTCCTTGGCCGAGAGCATTGAAGCATGTTTATGGGTTTGATTTTTCAATTTGTGTGTTTGACATGTAATAATAATTAAGCATGATTAATTGGACTAATTTGGCTTTGGAAATATCAATTTAGGTTATTAATCATCGTAATGCACTTTAGGTAATTAAATTGCGTAATTGGATTTTTGTAATTTAATTATTAGGCTTAATTGGATTTGGGCTTGAATTGTTGTAATTGGGCCTTTTTGGCTTGATTTATCAAGTTTGGTTTAGGCCAAGTGGATTGGATCCAATTGGGCCCAAAAACCTCAACCATAAAGCCCAATTGCGGCTAATGAACCTTTTAATGTTCAATTGGGCCTAATGGGCCAAGATTGATTTATGGGCTTATGGGGTAAATCCCGGATTGGACTTTGGTTATCGGTTTGACCCGAGTTGACCAAAGTCCACGCCTTAAGAAATCAATCAAAAGCCCATTGGACTTTAATTGAATTGACGTTGGACGTTAATCGGTCTTTGAGACGCGTTACGATTAGATTTGGAATTTAAATCGTAAAAGGTTTATTAAATAAAAGTGTAATATTTAATTTGGAATTGAATAGTGAATTAGTATTAAATACATGTTAATAGATTTAATGATGTAGTTTAATTTAATTCATGAATTCGTACTTTAAGTACTTATTCGCAAAAACGAGTTTGACTCGAACAAAATCAAATCGTTGTTTGAACATTGGATGATCACTTAATTATCAGATTAATTAATTTGATTAGATTGATTGATAGCATGCTTATGTGTGTGAATACGTGGTTGTGTTGAATGAATAATGTATATATCGGATGGATATTAGTCGGGTGGGCAATTTTAGAAATTGTTGTAATATATTCGATTTATTAAATTGGACCTGCGTGTCCAGCCTTATCACCTTCTTTCTCTTTGTATTCTCTTCTCACCTATTCCCCTCTATGTATATGAGGTTTCTTTAGAAGTGTAGTGTAACGGGTAGAAGTTGTACAAGTGCTAGCTTGAGTGAGAAAGGGAGAGATTTGATCTAGGATCAATGTGTAAAGTATCCATCCGCATATCATTATTATTTTATTTCATACTCGCTTTATTATGTATTTAGAATGCATGTTTAAGGGTGTATGATGATGAGACCTAACAAAGATAATTAAATTGGTAGCCAATTTGCACGCGAAAAACCCTCGTTAAATATCAAGCATTTATTTTCCTTCCATGAGTGATTCTTACTCAAGATCCGAGATTGGCAGGGTTGTTGGCCAAAGTCAAGCCTTGTCCGTCAAAGATGTGTTTTAATCACGAGGCTTTGTTCCATATCGGTGTCGTGTCCAAGTTGTGGTTTGTTGGCCAAAGTCAAGACCACTTCTTGTCCATTGACATTGATTACGAAGCTTCCATGTCAATGGGTCCGCGCTTGACTGGGATCACTAGGTTTGTTTGGCCAAAGCCCAGGCCTAGTTGATTCAGAGAAAAAGGTTAGGGTATACATTCGATGTATAGGCATATATAAGATATATGTTTGGGACTTGGATGTCCACCTACTGGATCTAGGAGTTGGATGAGATCCAATTGATCTTCGAGATCTACCTAGTTAATTATCATACAATTTGTTGGCCAAAGTCAAGATTGTGTGATATTTAACGGGATCCTAGCCCACTAGGAAACACGGTTTCCCGAGTACTCGACAGAGGGTTAGAGGCTCGACGAAAAATAGTGGGAGGCAAGTATTGAATTTGCAACATTCGTTCGAATACTCGCTAAACACGCTCATCTATTTTTACTCGTCACATTAATCAAAAGTATTAGTTGGACTAATATTTTATGTTGTTTTAAAATATATATAGTTGGACTATATACAAACTCATTCAATATATAGTTGATTTTATAATTGGATTATAGTATCAATATAATTGAATTAAATGATAGTTGATTTTATAATTGGATTATAGTAATCAATATTAAAATTATAGTTGATTAAATAATTGGATTATTGTAATCATTATAATAAATAGTACCTTTATTAAAATTGATTAAATAGTTGGACTATTGAAATCAAGAAAAGTTGAAAAGTTAAATATTTAAAATATATAATCCTTGGATTAAATGTTTTAAATGATTTAATTTTCAATTGGGAATTAATAATAGGTTAATTTATTTGATAAAATAACTTATTATGACTAAGCCCATTATAAGCAAATAGTAGAGCATAAAGTCTTTGGAAGATTTATGTGATGATGACTTTAGTGCTTAATTAATATACTTATAATAAATCTATCTTTTAGATTTAAAAGTATTAAAGTTGCAATTAATTGACTATTCTAGTGGAGAAAAGTCAAAGTTTGCAATTGGGCATGTAGCACAAGGTGCATATCATTTCGATATTCTAAAACCCAAGGCTTGGCCAAAGGTTTGTGAAATATTGAAAAGATAATTGACATATCCCAAGTGACTACCATTTGGTTATGGAGACACGAAGGAATTAAAGATAGGGCGAGGCTCTAACTTTAAAAATATTTGTCAAAGTTATGTTTTACTACTAGTATTGAAATTGGATTTTAAATACTTAGTGTGGTACATAATACATATATGTATTGACGTTCAGAATCCGCTGTGAGCTGGATACTGGCTTCAAGCCGAGATTTCTCTGCGAATTGGAAACGGGACGAAAGTCGCTGTTTCGACCGACCGTATACCTAAGTTTAGGAACTACCCTTTGGGTATGTACTTAAATTAGGAAATGTTATAATGTAACTAGTTTGACTAGAGACATTATCTCTATATCAGTGTTTAATCCGATGCGGATAAAACCTTTATATTCTAGAACACTAAAGTGTTTCATTATATAAAGATGATACTGAGATAAATACATTGGATGTAAATAACAGAATTTATATTTGAATATAATAAAATCTCAAACATATAAAATGACAAATAAATAGCTCAATTGATTTGATCAATAGAGACTTATTGTGGCATTGTTGTCTAGGACACAATTAAAAGACTCGTATATCCACACTTTTGAAGAGTGGGTACTAGGACTGATTTGACTATTCAAATAAGGTCTACGAATCTAGTTTATTAGGTAATACCTAAAATACTATTTACTTGGTAATAGTAAAAGGGCCACCGATCTGTTAGCCCTATTCATGATGATTTAGTGGGCCCATATCTAGCTAGGCTAAATATGAACATGAATATTTCGTGACCTTAACGGATGCAGCATCACGTTGTGGTTATGTGTTTCTTTTGAAGAACACAGATCGGAAACTTTTTGAAGTTTCGACACGAAGAAAACAAACAGATCGGCTATAGTGTTATTCCGCCACGGTAAGACCGAAATGGAAAATACTTAAGCAGTAAGTTTCATATATAAATGAAAGAGTACGGTGTTCTTTCATGTGAGGACTCCTCCCGAGACACGTCAGTTAGACGGTGTGTCCGAACTAAAACCGAATTTTGTTGGACATAATAAGGTTTTATCACGAGTCGCTCTGAGCTACTATTTCCTTCAAACAGGATATGTATTAACAGTGCAAAACTTATTTAGAATAAGGTTCCATATAAATCTGTTTGACAGATATCATATAGGATATGAACAGGGAAGAAACGAGGTTTCTCTTCATTCTGATAATTTGGGTATGCGAGGCATAGCGTTTGGATGATACCAAACTAAGGACCCAAATTGGATAAGTGCCAATATAGGTTATCCTAAGGGAAACCTTAAGTATTGTACTTATAAATCCCACATGAGAACAATGTAATTGTTGCTCACCATGCGGTTTTCCTGAGAGGAATACCGATAAGCAGTGGTCAGTGGGAGGATAGTGATACTCGATGAAAATCGGAGTAATACTGTTCAAGGCACGAAGTCCTTATGGAACACAAATAGTTCATCTATGATGAAACTATACCATTAATCTTCAAATACACAAGAACCTAGTAGATCGGATAGAGTCAGAAAACAACCTAGGGTATGGGTTTCTGATCTCACCTCATAAAGATGTCAATCTTATGGTGGTGTACCATCCGACTACGTTATGAGGAAGTGATACGAGGTATCGACTCCATGTTATGGCAAAGTGCCATGAATCCGAAATGGATTCCATGTATAACACTATTTGGATACTAGTTGTTGTACCACAAGGCATTGTGCCTATGGTACATTTAACGTCTTCAAGGAAGACATACATGGATGGCAACATACCAACGTACAAACTAGGCTTTTGACGGAAAGGTATCGTTATCAACATTGTGTTAATAACGGTTCAACCTTTTACCTGTTGCCATGGTAAATCCATTTTGAAAATGCTTGAAAATAACTATATATTCATTTATGAAATATGTCAGCTATAAATCAAAATCGCTTTCCTGAAAAGGAAACCTTTTGGAGGATGTTTACAACATCCTGACGATTTTGTATAACCGACAAACCAGGTTTGCGGGTTATTCGATCCATGTTTGGATTGATGCAAGCATAAGGTTCTTGGAACTGTCGTTTTGAAATAATCATAATGGTTTATGATTTGACTCAAAACGAAATAATTCTTGTGTATATAAGGAGGTTAGTGGGAGTGCACTGACAGTTAAATTCCCATATAGCAATTGGTGAAAGCTTGGCTTTCATAGATATTCTTTCATAGAAATTCTCCGTAGAATTCTGGGGAGTAACAACCTTTATTCAAGGAATAAAGATCTACTGGGATAGATTTGGAGTTTGTTAACACTCTCTGGGAAATAGTACATTTAAAATGTACTTGTATTGTGTCTCATACGCTTCGAGCATATGGAGTCACAATCGGGTCAATCCAAGTGATAGTCACTGGATTGAAGTTAAGAAATCTGTTAGTATCTCTGAGAACTAAAGATGCTATCTTTTACTATGGAGAAGGAGAACTTGAAGTGACTGGGATCACTGCAGCAAGTTTCCAAACGATTAAATACTGCGGTACTATAAAGTTTGAATAACGGGACAGTGAGCTGGAAATCTTCGAGCAAGATAACTGTTGCCGAATAAACAACTAATGCGGATTATTGCTGCAGCTGAGGCAGCAATAGAAGCCATTTGGGTCGATAATAAATCTAATTAGATTAGATATAGTTCTGTTAGCAGCTGAGCTAGGCGTCAGCACAAGGCTAAAGAATTAAAGGTCTCATCGACGATCCAGATATATACTTCTATATTCGTCTGATTCGTTCGGATCATACATCGTGGCGATGTGATGATCGTATAAATCGCGTCAGACGATAATCAAACAAATCCGCTGACGAAAACCTTTCCTCAGCAATTTGAGCGAACCTTACATAGTTCGGGTGTAGGACACTTGAGTGACTCGCTACGTGCCAAGTGGGAGATTGTTGGATAATATGACGCATAGCGTCACTATTTGCACAGAACATTGTGTTGCTGTAGCAAAATTAACTATGTAACAAGGAAATTGCACTCTCATCATTTGTGATTAGATCACCTTAGATATATAAATGAAGAGAGGTCCCTATGATTAGTTCCTGGATTGAGATGATATGAGACAGTATCAGTCCACGAAGGATTAATCATTAAAATATCCCTAGCCGTAGTATTATCGAGACTGGACATCGATAATGCGGAATAGGCTAGTATTGCACTTGTGCGCGTTGTGAGGGCACAACGACATAGTTCTCATATTATATAAGTATTGGATACTTGTGCAAGTGCGATAGGAGGTCGTGTTTCACCGATGGTACGGGAAACAGCTTCGCTCTGGATAGACCCTTCGGAATCCCATTGGTATTAAATATGTGTCTATGGGAGGCCGAAATCAAGGTAGGTGTGTATAGTCTTAACCTGAGACTTACATCGCTAATGCTTACGACAATCGATATACTTTGTTGAGGTCGTCTAGGACTCTAACCGGTTCTGTGTACGCCAATGCCGGGTATATTGAGAATCGTAGTGTATTGGATGTGATGTCAAGACGGAAGTGTCACTCCAGTCATATGGAGATGATGTCACGCAGGATACGGTATTAGTGCTCTTAAGTGATGCGCGTCCAATCGTGATATTATGACCAGGTCATGAATATCCGATTATAGAGACTAGTTACCAGACATCCGATATGTGTTTCGGACGGGGCAGACACTTATCCAGCCCCAGCCCTAGCACGTGACTATCCGATACTGGACCGATATGCACAATACAATTGTATACTACGCTTGATACAGATCTTGATATTCTTTGATGAATATGTCCGGAGAACTTGGGAAGACTTGGTGCTTTGCTAGGAGTCGACCTTGTCTCGTAAATCGGTAGAACGTAGTACTTGGTACGTACGTGATTCGGATACTCCGACGACCGTATTTACTGCCAACTTATCCGGGGATCTCATGGGTCGCTTCCCGATAATCCACCGATGACGCACACTCGCACTCTTGAATAATCTGGGATTATATAGAAGAGAGAGAAATTTAATCTAGGATTAATAACGGAGATATTTTATCCGGGATAAATGTCGTCTAAAGAGAGAGAACGATTAATTTCGGAATTAATCGATGTATTAATATATTCGATATATTAGAACGAAATTAGATTTCGACGCGGAATTAAAATTAGATTTTAATTCGGGCAAACGAGTTAATTTAGAATTAATTCGTTAGCGACGTAAATAATAATTTCGCCAGGCGCAATTATTTATTTAAATTCGATTTGATAACGTCGCGACGTAAGCTCGGTATTTCGGAAATATCGAACCCGAACGCGTGAGTGCACGTGGGCCCACTTTCATTTGGAAACGTGTGGGGCCCACATGAACACATGTCATTCTAATGCATTGCATGTAGATTGTGTACATTGCACTCAATGTCATTGCATGGAAATTGAGTGTTTGACACTCTAACCATTGCATGTTTAGTGTCATAAGTTTATTATTAATTTAATAAATATTATGGCATAAATATAAATTGATTTTGGTAAAAAAAATTAATTAACAACTCTCATTTTGTCTCTTCTCTCACGCCCAAAACAGAATTTTGGGATGGTTTGAACCAGAAAAACGTGACACTAAAGGGAAGCAAGGGTTGGGTTTTCATGGTGAAAAACGCAAGTGCTAGCACACTCGAGTCTTGCGAAGGTGGTAGGAGGTTCGACCATGAGGCGGGACTCATCCGATGGAGTTTGGAGCTTCGTTTTGAGACCCGAAACTGCCAAGACAGTGAGCATGGGCTGTGCAGTGGGCGCACAAAGGCAGTGCGTTTTTGGGCTTGATTCGTCTTCAATTGACATAACCGATCAATGTGAGTATTCTGCTACCTCCGTTGATGTATTCATGCATGTTTTATGTCTTGATTTGATCTTGGGACCTTAGAAAAATTCAACAGGCTAAGGAAGAAATTTTGCAATAAAATCTTCCCTTTGTTCTTGGTGGTTCACGGTAAAAAGGAGGAGAGGAGGAGACTTATTTGGCTTTTTGATATTTTGATTTCTAAAATCAATTACCACTTATGAAAAGTCAAAACCAAATTTGGTTATATGCTTTACAAAAAGGCTAAGCAATGTTTTGGAGGGAAAAATGCATTTAATGCCTCCAACTACTCCCATCAATCAACTCTGACACTTGATGGACAAATGATGTAAGTTGGTGGGACCCACTTTAATTCAAATTCAAGTGGCTTGCTCAACACACTTCGGGCTCGGGTCGCTTTAATCCGATTAAACGAATTTTTCATCGCGACGTAATAAATCCAATTTAATTAAATAATAATGCCTTGCAAAATTATTACGAACGTCGCTCGCGAATTAATTCTAAATTAAGTTGTTCGCCACCGAATTAAAATCCAATTCTAATTTCGTTATAAAATCTAATTTTATTTAATATATCGAAATATTATTTAATCGGTTAATTCCAAATTAATCGTTCTCTCTCTTCTTATCGATTTTATCCCAGAGATAAATTCTCGCTGTAATTAATCCCAGATTAATTATGCTCGAGCATACGTCATCGTGATGAATCTTCGGGAAGGAAGCGACCCATGAGATCCCTGGATATGTTGGCAGTAAATCTGGTCGTCGGACTATCCAAATATGTGCGTACCGGTACCACGTTCTTACCGATTACAAGACCACGGTTGGCTTCTAGCAAAGCATCGTGCCTACCCAATTCTCCAGAAATATTCTTTTATGGATATATATCATCTTGTCAGGCATAGTATACGTAATTGTGTATTGCGATCCATTATCAGATGTCACACTGTAAGGTTTGGGGCCTGAATAGTGTCTGCCCCGTACGAAGCATATATCGGATCACAAAAGCTAGTCTCTTATAATCGGATAATCATACCTTGTCATATTATCCCGATAGTTGCAACATAATAGAGAACCAGTTTTGTATCCCTGCGTGATCATCATCTCCATATGACTGAAGTGTACTTCCGTCTTGACATCACACCAATATTACTATTATGATTCTCAATAAACCAAGAAGAGGCGTACACAGAACCTGTTAAAGTCCCGGACGACCAAAACCAAAGTGTATGATTGTCGCAAGTATTAGCGATGCAAGTCTCAGGTAAGACCAAATACACTGTTGGTTTATTCTAAGGTCCCACGATCAAACAAGACATGAAATACATGCGTGAATACACCAATGAAGATAGCGGAATACTTACATTGATCGGTTATGTCGATTTGAAGACGAATCAAGGCCAAAAACGTACTGCCTTGCTCACGCCACTGCAACCAGTCCATGCTCACTGTCTTGGCAGTTTCGGGTCCTCAAACGAAGCTCCAAACTCCATCGGATGAGTCCCGCCTCATGGTCGAACCTCCCTACCACCTTCGCAAGACTTGTAGTGTGCTAGCACTTGATTTTCTCACCATGAGAAACCACTCTTGCTTCCCTTATTCACGCCCAAACTAGTTCAAAACCAGTGAGCAAACCTTCTGGTTTTGCGTGAGAGGAAGAGAGAATTTTGTGAGAGAGATAAAATTGTGTTAAGTTATTAAATGATTTACCAAAATCAATTTATATTTATGCCATAATATTTATTAATTAATAATAAAATTATGACACAAAGCATGGCAATGGCTTAGAGTGTCAAACACTCAAACTCCATGCAATGACATTGAGTGCAATGTACACAATCTACATGCAATGCATTAGAATGACATGTGTCATGTGGGCCCCACACGTTTTCCAAATGAAAGTGGGCCCGTGCACTCACGCGGGTTCTGGTTCGATATTTCCGAAATACCGAGCTTACGTCGCGACGTTAATTCAATCGAATAATTGCGGCTACCGAAATTATTATTTAACGTCGCTAACGAATTAATTCTAAATTAACTCGTTTGCCCGAATTAAAATCTAATTTTATTCCGCGTCGAAATCTAATTTCGTCTAATATATCGAATATATTAATACATCGATTAATTTCCGAATTAATCGTTCTCTCTCTCTTTAGACGACATTTTATCCCGGATAAAATATCTCCGTATTAATCCTAGATTAATTTTCTCTCTCTTATGTATAATCCTAGATTATTCAAGAGTGCGAGTTGTGCGTCATCGGTGGATTATCGGGAAGCGACCCATGAGATCTCCGGATATCTGGCAGTAAATAAACGTCTTCGGAGTATCCGAATCACGTAAGTACCAAGTACTACGTTATCTACGTCTATACCGACTTACGAGACAGGTCGACTCCTAGCAAAGCACCAAGTCTACCCAATTCTCCGGACATATCCATTAAGAATATTAAGATCTGTATCAAGCGTAGTATACTAATGTATTGTGCATATCGGTCCAGTATCGGATAGTCACGTGCTAGGGCTGGGGCTGGATAAGTGTCTGCCCCGTCCGAAACACATGTCGGATGTCTGGTAACTAGTCTCTATAATCGGATATTCATGACCTGGTCATAATATCACGATTGGATGTGCATCACTTAAGAGCACTAATACCGTATCCTGCGTGACATCATCTCCAATATGACTGTAGTGATACTTCCATCTCGACATCACACCCAATACACTACGACTCTCTGATAAACCCAGAAGTGGTGTACGAAAACCGGTTAAGCCCTGTACCACACCAAGACCAAAGTCTACCGATTATCGCAAGTATTAGCGATGCAAGTCTCAGTTAAGAC